>VCMS01000042.1:124244-149780 GCA_022539475.1 Gracilaria domingensis
AAACCCCTGGAGCTCTTGGGCAGTTTTGGCATGTTCACACCGTCGGTAGAGGGGGGGCCAGATGCTTTGCTGAAGAAAATGGTTGAAGCGAGTTGAAGGAGTTGAGCTGGGAAGGTATTAGAAAAGCATCTCTTACCGACAGGTGTATACTGGAACTTTGTGCAGATATGTGCCTTAGGCAGAGAATGCGGCAGACCATGAGTGACGTCGTGGGCGTTCGTAAGAGAAATACGAGGGATAAACTATTTCTGCTCCTGGGGTACGATCTGATTTGGAGAAGAACAAAGCTGGTAGAAGAGAATGCTGACGAACTCACAATGCAGTTGAAGGAAGCGCAGGAGAACATACTGCGTCTTGACGAAAATGGTGTACCGAACACTTCATGGTGGAGAAAAGCCCCATTTGTTCGTCTAAAGTACTCCAATGCGGACAATGTCGAGGATATGCCGACGGAAGATCAAGACTTGTTCTTCCGAAACCGTGTCGGGGTACAAGTGCTGAAGGAGTTTATTGGGTATGATGTGGAAGACAAGGATACGGGCACCTTTTTAGATGGCACAATACTGTTGCTCGCACGTTTGGACGCTTGGGTGTTGACGGTTGTGAGCCTTCTAAGTACGGATGTGTCAAGGGGTGGCCAGAGACAGAAACTGTTTACAAAGAAGTTTGCTGAACTGCTACCTCTGTGTTTAAAGAATGTTCTGGGGATGTTAGGCAACATGTCTTGAGGACCAATTCCAGCGAGTTTCATAATTTTGGAACGACAACGGAAGATTGGACTAAGGTTCTTGGTAATGACATGAGAGAGGCTACATTTGGATATCGAATGCCGTCGAACGGAAGAATTTACCTCACTGTGAAAGAACAATTTTTTATTGACAGTGTGAGCCGAAGATTGGGGTCTATTAGCGATTGCTTCGTTGGTGAATGCGAGGAAGGGGATATGGAGTTCAAGGAAATGGACATGAACGATTTCGGAATTAACACAGGATCACAAGAAAAGGCACCACAAGGTGAACATGTAGAAGATGGAGCCCTTAATGTTTAAGGCTGTACAAGATCAACGTGCTCAGTTGGTCCTTCATCTGAATCATGATAGAATCGATTGATGTAGAATCGGTGTTGGAACCATTGAAGTGGAGGACAAAAAGGTGGAGCAGGGTAGTTTGATCGAACAACATGGACAGTTCCCTGTAGTGCAGAAGCCGGAACCATCCCGTACCAAGGAGTTAACTCTACGATAGTCTCCGCTTTGGAATGACGAGGGAACGGAAGAGTGTGGTTCTTTTCATCGTTTGTAGCCCACCGTAAAGATATGCATTTCAATATGTGGTCGATGTTTGTTGCGGGGGTAAAACCTCGAAATACCGGACAAATGCCACCTCTGGTGCGGTAAGTGCAGAATCAAGGAGAGATATTCGAATCAGAGCGACTACCTGGGCAACCCAAGTCTCTGAATCTTCTCCGCTTACCAATACAGTGGAAAACTTTGGCTTTCTACTGGGACCAAATGCTGGAGAAGCGAAGACACGTTGGATGATGGGGTATTTGGGTCGTCCCAGCTTAAGTGCCTTAGAAGACGAATCGAAGTGTTCAAGAGTCGGAACGAAACCGCCTTTCACGACGGCCGAATTCACCAGAGTTATCCTTGTCTTTTCTGGGAAGTATGTAATAGAGTGCTCATCCAGTGTTTCTTTCACGAGACTGAGGAAAGGAGGAAGAACCTGTTGACCAATTTGATCAAGAATCGACCTTGTGTCCGTACTTGAGAACATTTCTCTAACAGCAGTCCATGTTTTTGAACTGGACATACTTGAAACACAATGTTGAAGAGCTCGTAAAGTGAAAGAACGCCCTCTCATTGCAAACCGAGGAAGCTGTGTGGAAGTTCCTGGTAAACCTGGATTACGCTGGTAAGGAGTATTGCCATTCCATTGCTTTCTAACATGTCCGTGCTCAATGGAGCGAATAGTCTCCTCCACAGCCGTTGCTGTTCTTCTAGACGTCTTTTTGTAGTGTCTTTTAAATAGCAGGTGTGCATGTTCGTATATGCCTGCGTCGTAGTACTTGATACTTCCCAGACGGCGAATATCGTCCACGAGATGATCGAGAAGATGAAACTTCAGAGTTCCCAGTCTGGAGGGATGAAAATCCGCCAGAGAGTTTGTTGCGAAACGCTTGAAGGCTTCAATCTCCGAACTAAGACACAGGAGAGAGCTTTCAGTCCAATACGGGTCACGATTGTATCTGAATAAGGTCGAGAGCAAGTCCGAATACTGAGAGAAAACGGTTGTGATTGGGGCAACGTCCTGTTCTCCACAGCATATGTCAAAGAATGCTCCTATGAAGGGAAAGACCATGTCAAGTGCTTTGTAGTTTTTGGCCTCCAGCATTCCACGGAGACCGTCTTTCGTGAAGATACCATTCAAAGATTTGCCTTTCTCCTGCGTGGAGAAATCGATATGTAAACCTTTGGCAGGAGAATCGCGTTCTATGGCAGCTAGAATTGCGTTTGCATGGTTGAGGAGTTGGGTGCGTATCGTTCGAAATGAACGCGATGCAGATGTTCCTAATGTGGTGCACAGGGTGTCTGACTGCAGTCTCTCGATTGTGGCCGTTTTTATCAACTTTGAGATGCCGAGATGCAAGTTGTGTAATGGTTCGAATGAGAACAGACTGTATGGAGACAATCCCGGGATCATTCCAAGGCTTACGGAAGTTTCGAGGAACGAAGGAATGAGAGATATGGAATTTGAACGCATCAGAGTATCCGCTTGAGATCTCCTCTCCCTCGCACGACGTGGACGTCTTTCCGCCTCGTCTTTTTGTGCATGTTGCAAGATAGCTGTGTATGTCTTTCGGATGCTTTTCGTGTGCTTTTGAGAACGTCCGTTGAATGAGGTGGGAATAGGACTGCATAAAGATGAGCGAGGGGCTTTGCATCTATGACACGGGCTTTCCGTTTTGGTGCCATGAAGAATAGACAGAATGTCCTTAGCCTCAGGAATATCCGCACAATAACTTGCAAGCAGAGGATGGCACACTCGACTTAGTTTGTCTTCGCCGATGAACTGAAAACCTTTCTGCGTGAGATTTAGAATGGGCTCCAGGACTTGACGAAGAGATTCTTGAAGGATTTGCATCCTGGACTCGCGTAGAGACTTGCTAGAAACAAATGGCATTGCGTCTGCTTCAGATGCGGAAACCTCGATCAGTGTGGTAGGGAAGTATGCCACTACTGTGAGGTCATCACGGATACACTTACGGCGAAGCTCGTCGGAGAAGTTGAGAAATATGAGGTGAAGAGGATAGGCGGTAACCGATGTTTGCTTTAGAGTTGTTGAAGACTTATCGGTGTATACCTGCAGAAGACCTACGAAAGATTCACTGTAACTTATTTCTTGGGAGTACCACACTATTCTACTATCCAAAGAGCCCATGACCATTTCCTTAAGTTTTGAGGTGGCGTCTCTTGCGAGAGAGCCGGACATGGGGTGAGATATTTTCGTGAAGTGGGTCTGAGGTATAGGGTGGAAGAATGTGTTTTCGTTGTTAGCCAACTGGAGCTGTTTCACAAGTGTCTGAACGGGGTCTCTCGTGTAGAGGGTGGCGCTGAACTTACATCCTTCTGGCGAGACAGTTCTGCGATTGAAACCGTCCTTTGAGGCGTATCGTTCGAAAATGGCCTTCTTCAGTTCTGTACAGCGCTTGGAACTTGTTATGGTCTCGTTGAATCGCTTTTGCGAGAATCGCGGGTCCCAAAGTAGCCCAATTAGCTCGTCCGCCTCACGATGACCAAGGTTGGAAGCTACTGAAGCCAGACAAACCGTGAGATAATCCATATGCAAATCACCGAGGGCCTCCTCAGAAGGCACTGGGCGGGAACTGCTTCCGTGTTCTCGCTCTAATGACGCGGGAGCCGGGGAAGGAGAAACACAATGCGAAGTGTCCGGAATGGGAGGGGCGCACGGAGTGGGGTCGACGATGTCCTCGGACACTGGAGGCTCGGGAAGGCGACAAGGGGCAGTGACCGTTTCGGAAGATGCGGGCGCGGGTGCGGAAAGCTTGAGACGCTTGCTTCTCCGAATGGGCCGGCTATTGTCGTCTTCCAGCGCTGCTTTCAGACGAAACGGGCAATGGTTGACATGCTTTGAAGGGATAAGACTCCTCGGCGAGTAACGAAGGGGCACCCACGCTTCTTATGTGTACAGTAGTAGACCATGGGAAGAAGAACTGAACGAGAAACGACGACAAAGACTGCAAGGGAAGGGCGCCCGAAGGGAGAAGGAGGTCGAGCGACAGTCAAGATCGACGTCATGCTGAGAACGGAGAATATATTTTGAGTTCAAATCACGTGCTTTCGTTCAAAAAGGAACGTAGGTACACGTCGACCTCAACACAAGGGTGTACTTCTCGTATTATCTACCACTGGTTATAAACCTGTGGTTTCGCAACGTTGTACGCTGTACACCTGTCCAATCTCGCACGGAAAAATAAATCTCTTCCCTCCGCCGCCGCCGCCGCGCCTCCGACGTCCGACCTTCCCTTACCGTCGTGATCCGTGCCATCCACATCCTCGCGTTATACTCCCCTCCGTCCTTCTTTTTTCCTCCCTGTACTTTATGGAGGTTCCTTAAAGTAGAGGGCGGAAAAAAGTAGGACGGAGTCATCCGTATCTCACGGATGTATTCCGTGCAGTCTTTTCGTAGGTTCTCTTCCATATTCTTCTATGTATCTTTGCTCTAAACTAACCCATCCTCACCACGTTTTTTCGCGCTATTCGACATGTAAACGGCAGAAAATAAGCTTTGGGTTACCGGGTTCCCGTTTTCAGCCTCCAACTCGTTCCATTTGTTCAACTACGTTCTGCTTACGATATGTTCCATCTTGTTCTACGTCTTGCTACTAACATTGACGTGATTGAAGGTAACCACTATTTGACGTGCGTCCTTTGTATTTCTTCCGACGTCCACAACGACTGTAAGTACGCAACCAGTTTCATTTCGTCTCTCAAGATCGATCTCTGACTGCTCGTGTAACCTATCACGCGGTATTGCCGATCTTGGTTCACTTTGTTGCGCCATAGGCGTCTCTAGCTTCTCGCATCTTGCGCTACTTTTGGTTTGTTGGCGATCTTGGTTCCGCCATAGACTCTTCTCTCTTCTCGCGTCTTGCGCTGCTTTTGGTGTATTGGCGATATTGGTTGATATTGGTTGACTGGCTCGGGCGATAGGTTCATCATTGGCAATCTTGGTTGACTAGGTTGCGCCATAGGATGGTCTCTCTCTTATCGCGTCTTGCGTTACTTTTGGTGCATTGGCGATATGGTTTGACTTGGTTGCCTCATAGACTCGCCTCTCTTCTCGCGCCTTACGTTGATCTTCTTGTATTGGCGATCTTGGTTGACTGGCTTGCGGGATAGTCGATTCTGGTACTTGGTTGCGACATAGGCTGCTCTCTCGTTTATCGCATTTTGCGGTATGTTTGCTGCATGGGTATTCTTGGTGTCGTTGCTTGTGAGTTCTCGCTTCGACACCTTTCGCGGTTTACGATGATATGGTGGGCTTGTAATCTAACCGATCCCTTTCCTGCTTCTTCTTCCGTTTGCGAGTTACCAGGTCCCTCGACTTTTCTAGCGCAACGTTTCTGTTTTGTTTTATCAATGGTACGTTCCATCGCATTTCAAATGTATCTAACGGATCATTGACTAACTTATGGATACTTTCTGCTTGCGTATACAGGTAAATGACTTTTGATGCGTACGTAGCTCACGAGTTGCAGGTGCAGGTTCCTCAAGTAGGGAACCATGCATCTGGGCATGGTTCCCTACATGAGGAACGGAGAGGATGAGGCGCTTCGCGCCTCATCCTCTCGGAGTGCGTATGTGTTCTACCGATCCAGCAATTTGGTGCAGGTGCCCTCTGCGGCATCTGCCGCAGATTGGGCCTACATCCGATCCATCATGGGGAAATGGTACATGTAATATAGCGAAGTAGTGGTTAGCAAAAGCGGTCGATAGAAGAATAGATACGAATAAAACGGTATGATTTCATAATGGGCATCATCTGTACTAGCACTAGTATTCCATGCGTTGCAGGGTATCATTCCGCAGAAGGTATCGTGTAATGTGCACCTTAATGGAAACTGAACCTAGACTTCGCGAAATACAGTTCAGGTAGCCCTCGACTAAAGAACTAGCACGAGTGGAAAACCCACCAGTATTTACTGCAAAGCGATTCTGGACGACCCAAGCAATTATCTGCAGATTTTGAAATAATTGATCTCGATATTTTTTCAAAAAATTTACTGGACGACCCTTGCCAATTTCTGGACGACCCTCGCCAAAAACTAGCATCTGCAAGAGACAGACGTCGGGTTAAAGCGTGCAAGACGGTGTCCCGGACGCGCGTTGGGGAGAACTTGTTCGCGGAATGGATCAAAACGCGAATGGGCACGATACGACAACTGTTCTTGTCCCGGAAGCGATTCGAGGAGACGGTGGGTGCTGCCGCAGCAGCGCTTTATCGTTCGTACTGGCAATTGATTGCTGGCGTCTGCGGAAGATGATGTTCTGCTGGTAAAATGGGGCGGTTCGACGCGGAGCGTTCCGCTATTGCGCAGCGCGTACGAGAAGAAACAGAGCAGGGAGCGCGAGGGGGTGTTAGAAAACGACGAAGCGGTTCTTTTCCCGCTGACGCGCAGTCTGCGACACTGGATAGGAGCGAACGAGGTTAGAGGGGTGCTTTACCTATCGCTGGTTCGAGCGCTGCGGAGCACGACGGGTAGTAAAGAACTGATGGAGACTGTTCTGGAAGATGTAACCCGCGATTACGTGTATGGGTACTTTATGCGCGGAATGGAGGGTGTTCGGAGAAAAACGGATGAACGGCAAACAGACGAGGTGGAGCGATTTGAGCCCGCGCTGCGACGGAACGTGGCGGGCATGAAGTCGCCGGTGGGCAGTAAGGGCAGGAAGAAGGCGCTTCAGTTCGGTGACGCTCTGCTGAAGAAGTCGTGCGGAATGTAAAAAGTCGCCCCCCTGAATTGCTTAGATTGACAGTGTGCGTATAGATTGAAACGCTCATCGTCAGAGCCAAGCAAGAAAGGTTTTACGTACATCATCATCCAGCCACACTCCCATCTGCAACTGGCATAAAAGCGATTTCGACTTCAATCAGCGAGGGCTCACCAAAGCCTGTTCAATGTTCATCCATGTACCTACTATTATGGTGCATGATTGCCACTGGCATGACATGCCACCGAGACAGAACTTCTAGGGGTGATCAATGTCCCCGTATATTTTTGAAAATGGCTCATATTACCCTCAATATTCGATTCCATTTTTGAAAGTATTTCCTGTAGGGTGCCTTCTTGTCACATTGCATGATCTCTTTGAAAAATTCGGTAGCTATCCAACTTTTCTGAGTAGCGGATAGAACAGGAAAGGTTTCTAACAGTCCTCGCTTCAGCTGAGAAAGCTGAGAGGCAAACTACACTCCAATGTAACGAAAGGTGCACTCTCCTCGTTTCAAGCCCAATCTCTGGTAGAGAAACGGCCGCATAGCATCCTTTACTGCGTTAGAAATCTCCGGATATATCTGAAGGTTGTCTCCATCCGGATGAGATTGATTCATGTGCTTCGGATACAAACGGTTGAACACCACTCTGGGCGAAATCAACGACTCATTTGGGACTTCAGAGCGGTCTTTGCCCTTCATCTTACGCTTTGATGGAGCGCTGGGTATCAAGACAAAATTAGGAGGAAGAAGTTCATGAGCTCGGCTCAGGATGATTTGGGGAGGGCTATGACGAGAAATTGGAAAGTTATTGCTAGAAAGCGCTTCCGAATTCTCAACCATGTCTGTACCGGATGTATTTCGGCTGTTCATCTGTGCGGAGGTGCTTTTGTTACTCACCAAGGGTGTAGTCTTTCTCACGATTGTGCTGTCGGCGGTTACGCAATGCATAGTTTGATACCCCATACTGAGCTAAAATCGTATGCAGCTTGCAGAAGAAAGAAGAAAAAGTTAGATTCCGATACCAGTCTGCTATTGAGTAGGGTTGTGGACGATGGAAAACGCGTTCACTGCTGAAAACAACCTGATGTGGATGAAAGCTCACTTTTTTCGTACTCTTTCGTACGTTTTTACCTGCGGGTGGGCAAAGGTCGGCACCGTGATGCGGCTGAAGCCCAAGGAAGGGAACTGGTGATGTCACGTAGAAGAGACGATAGAACCTAGGAAATGAAGCTGGCCTCTGTGAATAGAAGTTGCAGTGGAACTATCCGATTGATTCTCTGAAAAGCGATTAAGAGCAGGTAGAGACTCAAGGCGAACATGAGCGGAACCGAAATGTGAATAAAATGCCTAAAGTTTTCAAAACGTCACGTCTTTGCGAAGCTTGAAAATGTCTGAACAGAACTTGCAGTGATTTTCAGTAATTCCAGATCATCTTCAAGTCTACTCTCACTCCAACCCCTGGGTGATAACGGGCAAAGAATCGATTGAAAAAGAACGCCGAAGGAGGTATCGATGGGATACCTCCAAACATACTCTGCCACACTTCAGTCTGTCTGAGCCGTCAGTTTCCTCAAATCAATAGTATAGTAGCTCTCTTCTTCCTGCAGGCGATGATATAGAGCTGCTAGAAAGATCCCTTAAGCGGCGCTGTAGGTGGGAGAAGGAAACCAGAAATCCCTTCGACGACGGTAATGAAGGAGAATTTGCGAATATTGCTGCTGATACTTGTAACGCTCAACAGGAACCCAAATATGTTGACACTGGGCACAGAAACGAATCTTCATATGATGAACATGAGGAGAACATATTGCCGCCATGATCACTGGATTCGGGAAAAGAAGTAGAGAAAGTTCCCGAGAACGTTGATGAATCACATGAAGCACTTGAACGTGAATCAATGTCAGATACTCCGCGCTCTTCGTCGTCTTCTCTTTCTCAATGGTATGAATTTTCTCCCGATGATTTATTGCTGCATTCTTCTTTGGCAGAAGTAGAGAAAAATAATTCGGAGACGTTATCCGTTGAAAGCGAGAAGAGTTCTAAGCAAATAGAATTCGAACGACTTGCTGACTTTCTCTATAGTGTAGAAGTTTCGAACGTTTCCCAAAGAGCCATGCAGAAGTTGTTGTCTCTCGGACCTATCAGATCGGCATTTTCTCTCAAGATTTTGAACTCCCATGCTGCCGAACAGTTCCTGCTTGAAACTTAGGGGGTTGCAATGTGTCAAATGGGTCATGTCGCGCAGTCCGGATGGCAAAGAAGAATAGATAGTTGCCCAGTTTACCATGTTTCTCTGAAGAGAAGTTCAAATTTTTTTTGGTTCTTGAAGATGTCATCAGCCTTGAGAGGTTTGTGCAACGCTCAAGAATCGTTTGCGGATCTCATGAGTGGTTACAGGCTTGCTTTTCATAGTTTGTCCAACGATAATGCAGTGGATGGGCAACATGATTACTATTACGGAGATACGTTCCAGAGATTACACGCTGACCGAATGAAGGACTGGAATTGAGAAAAGGAAATCTTCGTCTTTCTTACCCTTTCCACATATGAGTTCGAATGCGGAAGAAGTAGAAATTATACTCCAATTACGACATGGCCAGTTGTGTCCACGATCTTAAGTCTAAGGGCAGATAAGAGGAGCAAAGCCTCAAACTCCATCATAATCGCTCTTATTGCTGACTCTCACGAATCCAATTACTTTGAAACTTTTCTGCACGACATTGTCACGGATATGAGACTTCTCGAAAGCGGCGTGCAAATTTCATGCTTCGATGGAAAAGTTTGTTTGGTCAGGACGATCGTACTGTTCTTTACCGCCGACTGGCCTGCAGCCACGAAAGTTTTCGGATACGTTGGCCAAAACGGAAGGCTGTTCTGTCGGTTTTGCCTGAAGGCAAAGCAGAACATGAAGATGTTCAAAACCCTTTTGTGCATTCCTAGAACTAGATAGCGATAATCTTAAGCAAGGCTTCAGAGAAGAGGAGTTTAGGCATCCCGGGGCTCTCATCAACATGGAGTGTCCTGAGGCGCGAACAAGAACTGCAGTGCTCTCTCTCGGCGGAACTTGTCGAACAAACGGCTGTCGGCAGAGGAGAGGAAAAGTATTTTGATCGCTTCAAGTATCAAAAGAAGATTCATCTTCGTCTGTGTTCTGCAAAGTGGAATATAGTCTGTTCGCTTTGGAAACTAAGCTAGTTTTGGAGCTATTTGGGGCGCGCGAGGGGGTGGCAGAGGCTGGCACTCAAAAAATTAAGAAATTTTGGAATATTAAATTCCATTTCGCGCAGTTTAGTTCTTGGGTCTCCTAGTTTTTGTAGAGGTTCTACTTCGCCGCACCACCCCATTCACTCTTTTCCGCGACCCTCTCTCAAAACTGCACTCGTGCTAGTTTGCGTTTCCATTTTCCTCTGAGTTGCAACAAAAATCACAACTCATCCCACCTCAATCATCCCAACGTTCCTTCCCATCCAAACCGCAATCACTCTTTACTCATTTTTCGCCGATCCTGCGTTCGGATCCTTCCTCTTCGTCTCCCCAAAAGCTTTTCTGTAGAAGTACGGGTAGCAACCCTCCCCAATCCCGTACACCCGCGTCGCCCAAAAACAGCTTCCCATTCCTCCCCATCCTTTTCTCCTTATGCGCCGCCTGATTTCGTTGGGCCGTTCGCAGTTTCATGCCCTACGTAAAAACCCAGTCAAGACCGGAGCCCCGATTGCCGCCTTTGGCACCTCTTCCATCACCATCCTCTTCTCCTTACGCCTCTTCGTCAGACGGCTCTTCCGGTGCCCAAAACTACCAGCCTTCGCCTTCGTTGTCAAAAAGGACTCCTTCTGTGCCGCAACCCTTCCCGCACTTCCCATCTCTGTCCTTCCTTCTACATCCAATTTCAGCATCCTTTCCTCCACCAACCCTTGTCTTGTGCAGAACACTTTCACCGCCTTCTCCAGCACGTCTATCACGTTTCTAAGGACAATAAGCTTCTCTTGCGCAACTCATCTAGGCCTCCTGGCGCACATTATAGTACACCATACACGTTTTATCTCATCTCCATCTCTTAAACGAACAAAAAGCTGCGCAGGATTAATATCTTCTCAACCGTAGGCTCACTATCAGCCCCACTCAGCAGCACACCGCCCATTTCAATCATAATATTCACAATCAAATAGTAAAAGTACAATCCATAACATTGCCACCCTTGCTTTTATCTTTATCACCAAATACATCTTTGTGCCTTTTTCTCCGCAAACTGTTTTCAATCTTTAACGTCCTTTAAAGCATGGATATTTTGCCATTTTTTATAACCACCTCCACCTTCCATTTTACCTACGTCTACGCTTAACCATCATTTGTCCTTTTCTTCGCGCATATACAGTCTTTATCTGCCAAGTACTTGTTGTTTGACATCCGAACGGCCTTTTCAATGGCGTCAAAGGTACCTCTCTCCCATCCAATGACGTATGACGATCATTGTCTTTACCGTATTCGTTAGACGTCATTAAAACCCGGGCTCTTACAAGATCAAAGAAATCAATGCGGTACCGTGCAAGAAAGGAGTGTTAAGCTATTCGGCCTTCTGAGCTCGTGGCACACTTTCTTTTGTTCACCTAAATTCGTCCCATTCCTCTTATCGAAGTTCTCATCGGACGATCTTCTGTACAAACCCCCATCTTTCACTATTTAACGCCAACTAATTATCTTCCTACAATATCATTAAATAGTTTTTTTAACCACCTTGCCTTGACCCGGATTAATCTCCCATCGAAGGTTGAGAAAACGTTAAAGCCGCTCTCAATGATTCACAGTTCTCTTTCAAGTTGTGGAGGGCAGCGCCGCTTCTTTTCAATGGTCGTTGTTTCTCAGCATGCCATGCAATAAGTTGTTAATCGTTGTTGTGGAACATGCGTCAGTGACAAGATCGTTAGAGGCATGGGTTGCGGATGTTGATTGGTGGTCGAGCGTGGACAATGAGTGCTAATGACGAAATGGAGAGGATTGCAAAGCAGAAATGTTTCGCTGTGCTCCTAGGCATCTGTGAACTATTTCAGGCGATACATTATATACTCTGTTCTACAGCTAAATGAAAACTCCTTTCGTGCCGCTATGAACGGTTTTTGATAGAGTTAGTTGTTTTTGTGTTGTTAGTAGACGTTTACTCGCAGAGATTCGAATGCAAGTGAGAAGGACGATGCAAAGAGCAACAGATGGTTTTCGTTTTGTGTAGCAAAGACATAGTCTACATGTGGTGCACTGCGGGACGTCAGTAGTACGACGGGGACGAGCTACTCTGTGCTTGCTCTCCTGAAAAGCACGGCGAGCACAATGGCTCGGATGTTGTATGGCATTTAAAAGTGGAGAGTCATAGTTTAACTACTGGTTTGAACGGTTGAAATCAAACTCAAGTACGCTTATAAGGTTGAAGATCTCGAGCACTGGCGTCTTTTCAAAATCACGGAGAAGAACTCGCATGAGCGTGGAGTCACCATTGCGCACGGCCAACGTTGGTGCTTTTCACTTGTCAAATGAGCGCGAGAGCGAAATGTACTTGCACGCACCGACGCGCACGTGTATACATTTTGTACTGAGAAGGGGCCGAAAGATAGGCGGTACAGCAACGCAACGTGCGCGCCACCAGCACAGCGCCGCTGTGGGCTCGGCAACAATCGATCAAACAACCCCCATTCCCTGGTAGAAAATGCCAAAAGTTTCGATGTTCAGAAGGTTGTGATGTTTAACCAAAGTGGTGCATAGGTGCTCCATAGGTGTTTATTTAATTCCGAGGAACATAAATTATGATTTTAGGTGGTGGTTAGGTTGTCGGCGTATGCCAGGTGTCCATTGCTGCAACAGCTTGTACGAGATTAACAGCTCGTATCGCCAGAACTGGCCACCCGGCATGCTCATGTCACCTAAGCGTTACAAGCAGCTCCAGGGCAGTGATGATCGGTACCTGAAGTTCTTTGCCGGACGTGACTCTGTCAGTTGGTGCGAGAAGTTAGCCGTACGATCGCCAGTGGCTCCGGCTCGAAATTCGGGGCTCACTAGAGTTCTTTGCTGAGCTCGAGCTCTACTCCGAGCTTTCTAACATTCTTTACCCTGGTCTGTCAACATCAACCGAGCTTGGGTGCATGACCAGCAGGGATTGTTACTACGAGTGTTAGCAGCCTTCCGAGCTTAACTTCTGTTCCGAGCTGAAGTGCCTCGTCGCGGGGATTGTGACTCGGACAGTTAGCAGCCTACCGTCTCCTTCTCTTAGCCTCTCCGCCCCGACTATTCCACGGGTGATTCCCAGCCCTGGTTTGCCTATTAGCCAGAATGGAGCGTTGGGCTCTGTTGCTCCATCTGCATCAGTTGTGCCAACGGGTTCTATATTCTCGAATGGGTTAGCTTCTCCATCTACATCATTTGGAAGCGTTTCCTCTGTTGCCTTATCTGCATCAGTTGTGCCAACGAGTTCTATATTCTCGAACAGGTTAGCTTCTCCATCTACGTCATTCGGAAGCGTCTCTGGGTCGTTTTTGTCGATTAGCTTCTCACCCCCGAGCCCTACCGCAGAACTTAGTAGTGATACAGGAGTTAGTCCTAGTGAAGGGCTTGGTTCTGCTGCCGTCTCAGGTTCTTTTCTGTCCCCAAGTGTATCTTTTTTGGATGGATTAGCGTCTGCATCTTCATCGTTCGGGTTTACTTCCGGATCTGTCATATCACCAAGTTCCTTGCTCTCTACACCAAGTGTAGAACCCAGTATTACTCCCGTGTTGGGTGCTGTAATATCTGCAAGTGTGAGCGGAGCAAGTCTGTCTGCCGGTATGTCCGGGTCCTTTTTGCGGCCGAGCTCCTCGCATTCGGGTGATCCTCTGTCCCCATCTGCATCGCCTGGAATTGTATCAGGATCGCTTGTCTCCCCGGGTGTATCTGTGTCGACAAGTTTCAGTATTGGTCTACCCACGTCTGGAAGCACTTTAGGAAGCTTGAGCTTTTCTCCAAGCTTTTCTCAGTCCAGTCCTTCTGGAGTAGTTCCCAGTCTTTCTGTGGAACCAAGTACAAGCTCACTGACAAGCCCGGGAATGTTTGTGAGTCCGAGTGATTCACTAACATCACCCGGTGCGTCAGGATCTCTCGTATTACCGAGTTCTTCAGTATTGAACGGGATTGCTTCTGCTTCAGTGTCATTTGGGATTGTACCCGGATCATTCGTTTCGCCAAGTACCTCGTTTGTAAGCCCAACAGTGGAACCGAGTATTGTTTCAGGGTCGAGCCCGGGGATTTCAGTCAGTGAGAGCGTCGCTCTTGGTTCTGCTGCAGTCTCTGGTTCTCTTTCTCCAAGCTCGTCGTTTTCTGGCAGTTTGGGTAGCATATCTCCTTCGCATGGAATCGTTACGGCGGAACTAAGTGTCTTGCCAAGTGTCTCCGCTGCAAGCGGGACAGAAGTGGTAGCGAGCCCAACTATGGAACCCATTGGCAGTGTCGGCCTGAGTCCTGTGGCTTCAGTGAGTTTGGATGTCCCTACTCTTTCAGGTTCACTTGTGTCGCCGAGCAGTTCGTTTTCGGATGATGTGCTGTTGCCATCTTCATCTCCTGGAATTGTTTCAAGGGTCCCGTTTTCTCCCAGTTTGTCCGAATCGACAAGTTTTAGTAGTGGATCACCTTCGTTTGGAAGCATAACGGGAGCAATAAGTTTGTCCCCGAGCTTAGCTCTGTCAAGTGCATCTGGAGTGGTTCCTAGTCTCACTCTGGAACCAAGCAATAGTGCAGTAGCAGGCCCAGATATGTCACCGAGTCCAAACTTGATGTCAGTCAGTGCATCAGGACCCTCTTTGCCCCCGACCTCTCCGTCTTTCACCGCTTCGGAGGTAGATAACTTTGCTTCGCCGAGTGCAAGTGCTGTGAGGGAATCTTTTTCCCCTAGTCCAAGTTTGGACGGGGTTGAGCCAGTTCTATTGTCACCTAGTGAAGGTGTTGATTCAGAACAACTTTCGGGGTCCAATCCTGCGACAAGTGTGGACGAAACCTCTTCGACAGTTGTTTTGAGTCCAAGTGTATTGCCATCCCCGATAGTGCGACAAAGCCCACCTGTCGAAGAAGAGTCACCGACTATGTGTCTGGCGAGCCTTGAACCATGGGTACCATCAGTGAGTCCTTCGCCTAATGGAACTGCACTTGGGGTTGATCCCGCTGGCGAATCAGGCAACGATGATGGTAGTTCTCCACGTTTCATATCTCCCGTTATAGGGAGTGACAGTGGTAACGCCGACTCAGGTCGGGATAGCTCCAGAGGTGGAGGATCTTTTCCTGGAGGCATTGGTGGTATGAGCGGCATAGCAGTAGGTTCTCTTGTTGTCGTTCTAGTTGTTGGCGTCGTGGTTTACAGATCTTGTGCAGTATTTCCGGACTTTGGAAAAGCCCCGGTCTCATCGCCTTCAGAGAGTTCGAACCATGAAGGTATTCTGATGTCGAGCAGGATAAGCTTTGAGTCAGATGATGATGACGATGACGACTCACCATGGGCCCAAGTGTGGCGAAGTGCATCCGAACTGTCGGACTCAGTAGTGGAAATGGGGCAGGAAGCTGCTGCCGCGGTAGGGGGACAGTTTGCTGGCCTTATGAGGCCTGGTGCGGCACGTGTGAGTCCTCCTCAAGTGATAACCAGGCTAGCTGTCCCTGGGATGTGTTTGGCGTTGAGTCAGTTGTCTCCTGATTCTACGGGATCAGACGCTACTTCCTCAACGTCAGCCCACTCTTCTGACCCCCCTTCCTTCCCGTCTCTAGGAGCATCATCTTCATCCGAAGAGCGATCAAACTCGGAACTAGGGGCTGAACTCCCACAGCAAGGGAAAAGGGGAGCTGCCGTGGCGGAGAAGCCGAGACTGGATCTTTTGTTCGTTTTCGACTCATCAGGTGCCCTCTCGTGGAGAGATTATCGTAGACTGAAGGAGATCCTTTCTACTCCTGGAGGTGTGATTGACAATGTACAAAAGCAAGTTCACGACGGATCTCGGGTTGGATTTGTGGAGTATGCGTATGACTCCGTGGTTGTTTCTGAGCTCGACAGGGATCTCGATGCCGTTAGGAGACGAATTCTGAGTTCATTCCAAGGCGATGCAAATAACTGGGACACTAACGACATGTATATATACGAAGTCGGAGATAAAATGTGGGGAAATGCGTTGAGAAAGGTGGACAGCTTGGTTAATGATCCTGAAAAGAACAACGATATTCATACAATAAGTGAGGGTGACATCGAAGAGCCACCAACTGTGCAAGCAACAGAAGTACCACCAGCAATGAATGGGATGTGTAGGGAAGCCCATCTGGCCTTGAAATGGTCCAGGTATGAAATAATACCACCGGCCGCGAACAAGCACATTCAGACACAACTGTTGAACGCTCGAAGACTCCGGCGTGTCGTCTTGATAAATGCGGGAGAATTGACCAAAGGTGGTGCAGGTGGTCAAGGATTGAAGTCTGCTTTCAAAGAGAAAATGGAAATGGAGAAGCTAGGAATACGTGTTGTTACAATTGGTATTGGAGAGGGCCAGGACCCTGAGCTTGCGAAGCTAGGGACTGGGAAGTCGTCTTTGAGCGCTTCTTCGGTTGCTGATGTCGTTACTTTAGTGCCGAAACTTGTTGAAATGATTGTAAGGTCGGATTATCGGTTTGACGGTCAAGTATTGCGAAGCGCACCGGTAATTAGGAAACGAATGAAGAAGTCCAGGGAAAAAGCCAAGGAAAAGAGGAAGCAGGTGTATAATGCTCTTCGTTTGAAGAACAATGCCGCCGACAAAAACATTCGGAAAGGAATATCCAGGAGGGCTAGCGAGCTTCCTCCTTGGTTCACTGATAGCGATAATATTGACTAAACAACTTAGCTCGCGGTCTCAATTAGTGTAGCCGTAACATTCAGAACATGCCTAAACTTATCTAACCAATATCAAAAAACATAAAGCAAACACTATGTCTAAACTTGCATTTTTTCAACACGACCAACGGTCATGACGATTGTCTTCACCACTAGTTCGATCATTTCTTACGCACCGGAGGCACCCTCATTGACTCAATGCTGTTGGCAGCCTGACACACTATCAACAAAGGGATGAACGCCTTAAAAGGAAAAAAGAATCTCCGAGGCCAGAAATTGTGGGGAGCAAGAGTTTTGCACCGTAGTATGTTTATTGGAGACATTGCAGGTAGTCAGAATCCCTTATTCGCTTACAAGATGCTAAGCTAATGTCATGCGACTCATGTCCTGTTGGGGTTTCACTCTAATTGGTCAAAACTTCAATGGATAGTTGGCAGCTAGCAAAAAGGATGACTGGAGCTCGGGAAGAAAAATGGTCGCTCGCTACCTTGGATTGGCGGGGTAATCGGAACTTTGCAACTGTCCATAATCTTCTTGATTTCCATGACTGCCTCCTCCGTGCTGTGTTCGCTGACAACGATAATTTCCGCCATAAAGTGGGGAATACCGTCTTCCGGCCCACAAACCTTATCTCCTTTATGCTTCAGATAAGCAATCTTCAGCACCAACTTGCTTTGCCTAGCAAATGCTAGCCAGTCGTCATCGTTTATAACACCAGAATATGGAACATTGATAGCAGACTCTGCCATAAACTTGAGCGGCTCCTTCGGGATAAGCGGTCGTATAGGAATCTTTAAAGCGGTCATGCAGTGCTCCTCAACCAAGTCTATCCCCCATGCCAACAGGTTTGCATCGCGAACAGAGACACCGCCCATTCTAGCATTAACCTCAATTAGACGGGGACCACGTTTGGTATACCGCAATTCTACGTGAAAACAGCCGTTTCGGAAGCCCAAAGCCAGGGTACTGTCAATGGCCAGCTTGACGATTTCTGTCTGTTTCGTCTCCGGATAGGATGAAGGACAGTTGGTGCCTGTTTCTTGAAAATATGGCTCCCAGCAAGCCCAGTTATCCGAAACCTTAGCATAGACAACAGTGCCTTCAGAAAGTAAAATATCCACATCGAACTCGTCTCCGTCATAATATTTCTCAACTACCATTTCTGTTCCCTGAGCCCAGATAGTATCCTCCTCGACATCAAATGTACCAAACAGTTTCTCATATGATTGCATGGCATCCTGAACAGATTCGGCACGTGTAACGCCCATCGAGGCAGCGCCAAACACAGGCTTGAGAATGATGGGGAATCCAACGTAATCACACGCAGCCGGAATGTCATCGACTTTGAGAACTCTTCTAAAGCGCGGCACAGACAAACCAGCCTCAGCCATGGTCTGGCGAGTCTTACGCTTATTGCGAGCCTTCTCACAGCTTTCGATTGAGTTTGTCTCCACTCCAAGCGCGGTGGCAATGCGGGCGGCCAAAGGGACTGCGTTTTCGGAACAGGTGGTGACAGCATCAAACTCGCCTTCGACAGTGGATTCTAGAATAGCTTCCATAGCGCGCTCGAACAGGCTGTCATATGCTGTGAAATCGAGCTCTATGAACTGGTGTGCGGAACGAGTGGGACGGAAAGCGGCTGCGCGAGGAAGTCGGCCGCGGACGGGGTTTGTGGCGGCGGAGGCGCGGCGGGAACGCGAACGCGTTGAAGGCGGTTCGCTGGCGACGGGTTGTTGCAGACGCGCGTCGTCAGACATGTCATAATGTCATTCTGTCGTACTGGCAGCGGGCGAGGTCAAGTTGTGTTAGGGTCGCTACCCTAACACAACTTGACCACCGTGCCCGCGGGCAGGTTACGTTTTGGACGGCGTTGCGTGCGGTGTGTGTTTTGGGAGGTCTGTGGGCGCTACCAGAATGTGCCGAAAACGTGCCCACGGGCGGGGGGGTGTCGGTCGTGTTAGGGTAGGTACCCTAACACGACCGGACCCCCCCGCCCGCGGGCATAAAATCGCACATTTTTCAAAAAATCGCCCAAAACGTGCCCGCAGGCGGGGGGGGGGGTCCGGTCGTGTTAGGGTAGCTACCCTAACACGACCGACCCCCCGCGCCCGCGGGCATAAAATATCACATTTTCTAAAAACCAGCCGAAACGTGCCGCGGGCGGGGGGGTCCGGCTGTGTTAGGGTAGCCACCCTAACACAACCGACCCCCCCACGCCCGCGGGCACATTTTGGCCACATTTTGGCACCATGCCGAGACCTCCCAAAACACCTTCCTCGACACTTCCCGCATTCATTACGGTGCACCCGCCCGCCAACACGTGGACGCTGCTGGCCACGTAAATTGGCGGGAGGTAAAAGGGCTGTACAGACAACGCCGTCTGTACATAAATGAGAGTAAATCTCCATTATTATGAGCGCTTAAAGAGTACGATTCAAGAACGCACCCATTACTCGTATTAAAACCATTTTTCAGCGTTTTAAAACCTCCAAAAACACAGTTTGATGCATTACTCACAGTCCTTTTGTTGCAAGCACAATATAAATTCATCAGACAAGACTCAGCTAGTTTTCGTATACAATTAATGCTCACCTAATAAGGGAACTCACGACCATGTGTTTTCTACACGTTGTGTACGTTTTAACACACTACACTATTTACACTCCTCAAAGCAGCAAGGTGACGAACTACAAAAGCGCCTCAACAGCCGCACGCACGAAAGCAGTAATTCGCCGGGATGAGCGGCAGGTGAACAGAGTGACGACAGTAGATAGCTAACTAAAATACTCGCCACCATTGTTTCCGGTGAAGAAACAAATTCTACCGATGATTTAGAAGAGGTAATATCGTCTAGCATGAGCGCACCAGCTCTGGCGTTTTATGTTATTACCTGAATTTAATTGGTTCGTTCCGAACGGGTGGTAAAAGGCAATGAAGGCCTTCAACGACCATAGAATCTCCGAATTATAGTCGTAGTGGATTTCTCTGCGGAACACTAAAAAGAAATAAATGGAGTTCTGACAAGCTAACTATTACATGATCCTCACAGGTCTAGAGAACGGGGGCTGTAACAGCTCCTATATGCTACATTCATTCAGTATAAAACTCTATGGAAGGAAAACGCGACAAGAGTCGTAGCTGAAAGCAAAACAGATGGTAGTCATGAAAACCCCTCAGCCCGGCGTGCTTGGGCTTGTAGCACATGACAATTGTTCCAATATTGAAATCGCATCGCTTCCCCTCCCATTAACAAGGCCTGTCACCAACATTACAAGAGAAGACATAAATCGACGTGTTGTGGAGATACTGTAAAATGCTGCCAATGGTTTTAGTTCTTCTTCTGCTAAGAGCCGTGATAAAACTTCAGAGTTCCACTTCCAATGCTATGAATTGCTGCCGACCACTTCGTCGAGGAGCATTTAAAGGCTTCAATCTGCCACCGAAGAGACGAAATAGAGCTTTCACTACATAATGGGCCACGATTGCCCCTATAAGTAGTCCAAGCGACGTCCGAGTACTGAGAGAAAATTGTTCTCATTGGGGCCGTGTCCTGCGCTCCCTATCAGATTTCAAAGAATTCCATCATGAAAGGAAAAACATGTCAATGTCTTTGTATGCTTTGGCCCCCGTCATTCGAAGGAGATCAGCCTTGGTGAAGGTTTCATTCAGTAACCTGCCTTTCTTCGGCGTGGACAAATCTATATGCAAACTTCTGGCAGAAACGTTGCATGGCATGGGAGATAGATTTGCGTTTGTAAAGTTCCGGATTTGAGTACGTATCGTTCGAAATGAACGTGACGCGGATGATTCTATTGCAGTGCTTAGGGTCTCTGACTACACTCTCTTGATTTCTGGAGTATTAATCGATTTCAATATGCCGAGATGCAGGTTGCGTAACTGTTCAAAGAAAGCTCTCCTTGTTCCGAACAGACTGCATGTAAATAACCCCTGGATGAATCTTACGGTCAAGGAGGTTTTGATGGACGACAGAATAAGAGATATGGAATTAGAACGCATGAGAGTATGAGACTTAGATCTCCTCTCCCTTGCACGACGTAAACTTCTTTCTCCCTCGCCTTTCTTTGCATATTCGAGAATGACTGAGTATGTCTTTCTGACTCTTTTAGTGTGGTTTTGAGAGGGTCCAGTGAATGACGTAAGAACATTACTGCATAAAGATGAGGGAGGGGCTTTGCATCTATGACAAGGGCTTTGCGTTTTGGTCCAATGAAGAATGGACAAAATGTCCTTAGCCTCAGGAATATCCGCACAATAACTTGCAAGCAGAGGATGGCACACTCGACTTAGTTTGTCTTCGCCGATGAACTGAAAACCTTTCTGCGTGAGATTTAGAATGGGCTCCAGGACTTGACGAAGAGATTCTTGAAGGATTTGCATCCTGGACTCGCGTAGAGACTTGCTAGAAACGAATGGCATTGCGTCTGCTTCAGATGCGGAAACCTCGATCAGTGTGGTAGGGAAGTATGCCACTACTGTGAGGTCATCACGGATACACTTACGGCGAAGCTCGTCGGAGAAGTTGAGAAATATGAGGTGAAGAGGATAGGCGGTAACCGATGTTTGCTTTAGAGTTGTTGAAGACTTATCGGTGTATACCTGCAGAAGACCTACGAAAGATTCGCTGTAACTTATTTCTTGGGAGTACCACACTATTCTACTATCCAAAGAGCCATGACCATTTCCTTAAGTTTTGAGGTGGCGTCTCTTGCGAGAGAGCCGGACATGGGGTGAGATATTTTCGTGGAGTGGTTCTGAGGTATAGGGTGGAAAAATGTGTTTTCGTTGTTAGCCAACTGGAGCTGTTTCACAAGTGTCTGAACGGGGTCTCTCGTGTAGAGGGTGGCGCTGAACTTACATCCTTCTGGCGAGACAGTTCTGCGATTGAAACCGTCCTTTGAGGCGTATCGTTCGAAAATGGCCTTCTTCAGTTCTGTACAGCGCTTGGAACTTGTTATGGTCTCGTTGAATCGCTTTTGCGAGAATCGCGGGTCCCAAAGTAGCCCAATTAGCTCGTCCGCCTCACGATGACCAAGGTTGGAAGCTACTGAAGCCAGACAAACCGTGAGATAATCCATATGCAAATCACCGAGGGCCTCCTCAGAAGGCACTGGGCGGGAACTGCTTCCGTGTTCTCGCTCTAATGACGCGGGAGCCGGGGAAGGAGAAACACAATGCGAAGTGTCCGGAATGGGAGGGGCGCACGGAGTGGGGTCGACGATGTCCTCGGACACTGGAGGCTCGGGAAGGCGACAAGGGGCAGTGACCGTTTTGGAAGATGCGGGCGCGGGTGCGGAAAGCTTGAGACGCTTGCTTCTCCGAATGGGCCGGCTATTGTCGTCTTCCAGCGCTGCTTTCAGACGAAACGGGCAATGGTTGACATGCTGTTGAAGGGATAAGACTCCTCGGCGAGTAACGAAGGGGCACCCACGCTTCTTATGTGTACAGTAGTAGACCATGGGAAGAAGAAATGAACGAGAAACGACGACAAAGACTGCAAGGGAAGGGCGTCCGAAGGGAGAAGGAGGTCGAGCGACAGTCAATATCGACGTGTTGCTCAGAACGGAGAATATATTTTGAGTTTAAATCACGTGCTTTCGTTCAAAAAGGAACGTAGGTACACGTCGACCTCAACACAAGGGTGTACTTCTCGTATTATCTACACTAGTTATAACCTGTGGTTTCCCAACGTTGTACGCTGTACACTTGTCCAATCTCGCACAGAAAATAAATCTCTTCCCTTCGCCGCCGCCGCCGCGCCTCCGACGTCCGAACTTCCGTTACCGTCGTGAGCCATGCCATCGATATCATCGCGTTATACTCCGCTCCGTCGTACTTTTTCCCGCCTCCACTTTATGGAGGCTCCATAAAGTAGAGGGCGGAAGAAAGTAGGACGGAGTCATCCGTATCTCAGGGATGTATTCCGTGCAGTCTTTTCGTACGTTCTCCATATCCTTCCACGTATCTTTGCTCTAAACTAACCAATCCTCACCGCGTTTCTTCGCGCTCTGCGACATGGAAACGGCAGGAAATAAGCTAATCACCCTCAACTTCTTCTATTTGTTCAAGATATAGAACGAGTTGAAGGGTGAAAACGGGAACCCGGTAACCCAAACCGACGACTGTAAGTACGCGACCAATAGTTCATTTCGTTGCGCCATAGCTCTAGCTCTGCCTGTTCGGGATAGGCGATTCTGGTACTTGGTTGAGACATAGGTTTCTGTCTCGTTTATCGCATCTTGCGGTATGTTTGCTGCATGGGCATTCTCGGTGTCGTTGCTTGTGAGTTCTTGCTTCGAGACCTTTCGCGTTTACGATGAATGGTGGGCTGGTAATCTAACCGATCACTTTCCTTCTTCTTCTTCCTTTGCGAGTTACTAGGTCCTCGACTTTTCTAGCGCAACGTTTCTGTTTTGCTTTATCAATGGTACGTTCCATCGCAATTCAAATGTTTCCAACGGAGCATTGACTAAC
Organism: Gracilaria domingensis; assembly: GCA_022539475.1. Taxonomy (NCBI): domain Eukaryota; phylum Rhodophyta; class Florideophyceae; order Gracilariales; family Gracilariaceae; genus Gracilaria; species Gracilaria domingensis. The sequence continues at coordinate 147,609 of VCMS01000042.1, forward strand.
CTATGGATACTTTCTGCTTGCGTATACAGGTAAACGACCAATTTTATTTCATCTCTCCAGATCATCATCGATCTTGAGAGACAAAATGAAATTGGTCGTTTTACTGTCTGACTGTTCGGGATAGGCGATTCTGGTACTTGTTTGGGATATAGGCTAGATTCTCGTTTATCGCGTCTTGCGGTATGTTTGCTGCATGGGCATTCTCGGTGTCCTTGGTTGTGAGTTTCTCGCTTCGACACCTTTCGCGGTTTACGATGATATGGTCGGCTGGTAATCTAACCGATCCTTTCCTGCTTCTTCTTCCGTATGCGAGTTACAGGTCCCTCGACTTTTCTAGCGCAACGTTTCTGTTTCGTTTTATCAATGGTACGTTCCATCGCATTTCAAATGTATCTAACGGATCATTGACTAACTTATGGATACTTTCTGCTTGCGTATACAGGTAAATGACTTTTGATGCGGACGTAGCTCACGAGTTGCAGGTGCAGGTTCCTCAAGTAGGGAACATGCATCTGGGCATGGTTCCTACATGAGGAACGGAGAGGATGAGGGCTTCGCGCTCATCTCTCGGAGTGCGTATGTGTTTACCGATCCAGCACTATGGTGGAGGTGCAGTCTGCGGCTTGCGCAGATTGCGCCTACACCGCTCATTATGGGGAAATGGTACTGTATATAGCGAAGTAGTGGTTAGCAAAAGCGGTCGATAGAAGAATAGATACGAATAAAAGGTATGATTTCATAATGGGGATCATCTGTATAGACTAGTATTCATGCGTTGCAGGGTATATTCCGCAGAAGGTATGTGTAATGTGCACCTCAATGGAACTGAACCTAGACTTGCGAAATACGGTTCAGGTAGCTCGACTAAAGAACTAGCAGAGTGGAAACCCAGTATTTACTGCCAGAGATTCTGGACGACAAGCATTATCTGCAATTTTGAATAATTGATCTCGATATTTTTTCAAAAAATTTACTGGACGACCTTGCCACATTTCTGGACGACACCTCGCAAAACAGCATCTGCAAGGACAGAACGTTATCTCCGATTGTCACTGAGCTATGTGTTTCTTCCAAGATGATGCATGCATACGATTCTGCTAGGTTGGGTGAAGCAGCTGTCTCAGATCGCACCCAACTACAGACTGAACCATAGAATCGAAGTACTGCATCTCAAGAGGAGGTACTGAGAACTATTAAAAAGTCTCTAAGCGAGTGTTCTGGGGATACAAGTTATCCCATAAGAAACATTTTTCAAATTTTTGTGAACGAACTGAAGAAAATTTGGATGTGGCGGACCATTCACATTACAGCTCGTTTCAGCCTTTCGGCGTCTCTTTTTGACACGGTGCATAATGAAATTCGAATTTTTCAAATTTTGTAAGTGTCAATTGGAAGGGTGATTATGGTTGTTCTCGTGCACGTTTGCTATTTTTAAGTGTATGTTACACACAGCCTATCCTTCGACCCTCCTTCCCAATGTTCTTACGCCTTTCATTTGATACGCTACGGGGCCGTAGGACGCATTTTATGATCCATTTTCACGTACGAATCGCTCTCAAGCTTTGAAAAACATCCAATTAAATCCGCGCTGCTCCAAGACGCAAAAAATTTCTTATAGTGTTCATGGGTTGATTCGGCCATACATTAATCTGTCGAATTAAGGCCGAGATGTATAAACGACAATGTAGAGATGTACATCGGTTCCATATCTACATGTAGTAACAAGTGCCGAAAAGATAATAATTTTTTGCTGCAAAACATCGGGGCTTGCTTCAGTTTGCTCTGATTTCAGGCGGTATCGGCACAGAAAAGCGTGAGTCATGCGATCGTTAGTATAGAAAGTTGATGGCGAGTTGTTCTTTGTAGATGTTTTACTTATCCCGATTCATTCATTTGCTTCATTACGAAAACGGCGTTAGTGGCATGCTTCAGGTGCTTTGAGCGGGGCATTCAGTTTTATAATTTGTTTGCGAGATCTTAGGAAGTAGACAAACGGAATAGAGTGGTTCAGATACCTCCGACCATGCTTCACAAATTTCGTCTGTATGGCGCTCCAAATTGCAAATATGGACAATCTATTCGGAATTAGCGTTTATGGCTGGAGCGATCGGAGGTCAATGCGTCATGAAATCAAGATGTGGCATCGGTGTGATGTCAGGCTGCAGCATGTTT
>VCMS01000042.1:151560-418180 GCA_022539475.1 Gracilaria domingensis
TATGTGTCGTACTCTCCTTAGTGTTGTGATTATTCAAACCATGGCTTGAAGTGGTATCAGCACATCAAAGTCTGATAGATCTGCCACAAGCTTCTGACATCTAAACACCAATCGGGGTAGCCCAATCCCATTCAACTAACAAAAATTTACCTTTGCCACGTCCCGTCGGCCATGCGTCTTTTCCTCGCCTTGCCCATCGCCTTTGAATATCCCACTTTCTCGAAGCCTTTTCTTTTCTCGGCTGTTCGTATTAAGATACCCCTGAAGCCATTGTTTTTCTCGAGGAATGGGCGAAGCGAGACGACAATAGAGTAATTGTAAGGGAAAGAGGATCATTCTGCGTCTCCGATGCCATTTAAGAATGACACATTTCTTAAACATTGCCCTGAAGTAGTGCACCATGTTGTTACCATCCGTACGCACTTCAGCGCCAGAGAAGTTCACTCCTGCCATTAACCCCTCCCACCACCTACCGTAGCAGCTTGCGAACATTTGTCATCTCGCACTAAACTCCTTACTCTTCTGGAGAGTTTCATCCATTAGATTTGTCTTAAGCAAAAACGACTGCACTGCCCGTCACCCCAAGACATGTATGACATTTCACTGTCTCGCATACATTTGAAGCGAGCGCTAAAAATTATTGTGTCGACATCCGTATCTTCTCGGAAGACCAGGAACACATCCGCTTTCCCGGCGATTCCGTGGAGATCAGACTCATTAAATGACGGAGTAGCCAAACGGAATCATTGTGTTTTGAAGCAGCCACAAACCTGGCTCACAGACTTCCCATTTGCGTCGAATAACTGTCATTTATGTGCAGTCCAATGAGCAGAGGGAAAACACTTAACTGGCCTATTTCGCTGTACTTGAAGCAGTACATCTTCAAATTCGACTGCCTCTTGTCCTAGATGGGTTACGTTCGTCATTTGCTCTTTTGATTTCGAGTGTAGAGTAGTCTCATAGGTATGGTCGTTGACATGGGGGTCGGTCGAAGTACCGTTATCTTTGTGGTGATCAAGCTTGGCCTCAACATTCTGCACTAGAGCCTTCGGCATCAGCAACACCTCACCTCCTCGTGGATGTTCAACTGTCTCATCTTTTGCTGCAAGCTCTGGAATCAATTCACTGGCAATCTTTCCAATGCAAGCTGGGCGTATACTGAAACAACCACCGTTCAGATATATGTCAATGTTGCGATTATATTCGTCTGCATGCTCCAGTCCAGCAACAGCCCCACAAAACAAATGTAATGAACTGATAGCATCTCTGCTAATTCTGGAGCTCAATAGTGTTCCCCATGGAACAGTAATGGGGAGCAAAAATCCCAATTTGTAGAGTTCTTCTTCTCCCTTTAGCTTCGAGTCCTGGCACATATCTCGCGCATAGTCGAGACGACCTTGCTCTCCAGACTTCTGTTTGATGACGTTGGATGGGTCATCGATATGGAGATGGAGTTGTTTAAGACATTCGGCCCGTTTCCCACTGAACCATGGTCGCAACAACTGTTTCATCTTCAGAACTGTAACAGCGTGCATACTGTTTCCTCGTGACCCGTCAGTACCTCTGCTTCAAATATGATTCATGACATCAATCATGATCGAGATATACTGAGGCATTTGGTAGTCGTAGTAGTAGTAAACGTTCTTTCTACTGGATGTCGGACGTCTTATGGAACTCAGAACCGAATTTCCATCTTGTCTGAGGAATTCAAGATTCAAAGCGGATATTAGCTGACTTTTGTTGGCATGCCTCACGGTATTTCCCAACGAAAGATATGCATCTGCGTGTGGTGATAACATATATCTGGCGCTGTTGTAGTATAGTGGCACGGGTCACTAACCACGGGGAGGAATGCTCCAAAGGATGAGGGCCAACGGCGAGACCACTGGTAAGGAGGTGCAATGGGCGAGCGCTACCTGTCGTGCCTGCAGGAAAGGGCGAGCGACGTAGCGATGGCTTGAAAACCTGAATGGTGTTGGTACTTACTAACCTGAGGGTCAAGTAGTTGCCAAGAGGGTCTCTGACTTTACCACAGGAGGGAGGCGCAGCTCGAGCGGCCCAAATATCGGCTGCGAGGCGCCTCAACCTCTGGAGTGGTGCACTGTAACGCAGTGCAACACGTGTACTAACTATACTACCTATGGTACAAATAATACAAGTAAAAATAAATAGGCATATGGGGGCCGGCAAGGGCCCACGTGCACCACTGATGGGCCACTCCTGCACACACCAGCGATGACTGACCATCCGGAAACCAACTTAAGGCTCATAATACTACACAGCCCCCCCCTAGACGCTGACGTCCCGGCAGTACCAACACTGGAGAAGATGGCTTCCATTGGTGGCGATCTATTCACTCCTGGCCAGTACGACGATGTACCGGTGCCTCGCCTTCCGTCGAACGTACCCTTCGCACCAGATTCTAGTGGCGTTTCTACGGCAACTGGGATGTATACCGGCCAACCTACGGGGAGTGGCGTTCGTCCCGGCAATGCGTTTGATCACACCGTAGGCAGAGGTCCGATGTGTAGCCGAACCGCCAACATGCCCTACACCGTTCAACATTATATGAGCCAAGAGGCTGACTTCTTCGACGCCCGCCGCTTCGCCGCCATCCCTGAGGTCACCCGCGGTCCTAAAAAGTCGCGCCAGGTCGCCTGGCTCCAGCGCTGGGTGCATATGCCCGTGAACGCCCGAACGGTTCCGACCTGTAACGGTGGTGTGTTCACCGATATGGAGTATGTCCGAACCCTGGCCGAGGAGGACTACCAGCGCCGCGTCAACTCTATACTCTGGGGGTTGTACGGCGAGTTCTCAGATCCGTCGGTGCCTTTTCCTCCACCGCAACACAATCTCTTAGGCTTGATGGCCTTTCTACCTCCGTATGATAAAATGTATTGGATGGTAGACCGTGTCTACTGGAACGACATGGCTGAGCCAGATAGTAGAATGCGGACCAATCTTCAGTACCTATTTTGTTGGCACCAAGTTGAGTTCCATGACATGGAAGCGCCTGACAGGATCGGACTGTACCCACGGCTGCCTCTATTTGATGATCCAGAATGGGAGGAGTTCTGGAGGGTTTCCAACCTCCTGGTAGTCCCTACCCCACCGCTAGTCGCTTATCACTCGCGACAATTAATTCTGCAACCAACCGATCGACGGAACTGGCTTACCTGGCAGGTCCTTACCGTGGAGTGGGCAGTTTTTGTCCTTATGGCCTTCTTGGACACCTGCCAGTACGGTGTCCGTTGCAACGTGCGCACCAAAGACTGGAGAGTGTGGAGCCACACGAACGACTTTTTCAGCCCTTGCGGTCGCCTCGTTCCGCTTCCACGGATGTTGATAAAGTATCTGCGCGGTCTGGGGATACAAGATATCGTTCGTGGCACGGAATATCCACCTATTCGCGTAGAGGAGCTGCTAGATTACGTATGCCGTGTTCAATGATCGTCCACGCCTGGTTTCCTTTGGTATAGCTACGAACAAGACCGCTTCGAGAGAATCCCGCGCCACCCAGCTGGAGAAGATGACGGCAGAGCGTACTCCGCATTTCCCGTTAGGACAGCGCCAGTAATGGTACGTCGAATAGTCGTACCTGACTATTTTCCACGAGGCAGGGGGTTTGTGGGCGCATGTCTCATGTCCGATAGTCCTCTAAAACCACTTCCAGCTATGCCCTTCGGAGTCGGAAGCGCAACAAACGTAGAACCAGCGCGATCATGCCTACAGAGAGTCTCTGACACTGCCGACACTGTTACAATGGTCGTCTCAGAAGAGGAACCAGCTCATATGGAGAACGCGGGGGATATGCCGGTTGAATCATCTCAAATCATTCCTGTGGCAAATGCGGCCGCGGTGCACGATCGCTCTCTCGTAGTACTTCCACGGGGCTTGCCTCGCAACGAGTCAGCGGGGAGAATCTGTGCTTTCGAGAGGGAGGTATCGTCTGTGTTCTGCAAAGTGGAATATAGTCTGTTCGCTTTGGAAACTAAGCTAGTTTTGGGGCTATTTGGGGCGCGCGAGGGATTGGCAGAGGCTGACACTCAAAAAATTAAGAAATTTTGGAATATTAAATTCCATCTTGCGCAGTTTAATTCTTGGGTCCTCTAGTTTTTGTAGAGGTTCTACTTCGTCGCACCACCCCATTCACTCTTTTCCGCGACCCTCTCTCAAAACTGCGCTCGTGCTAGTTTGCGTTTCCATTTTCTCCCATGTTGCAATGCCAATCGCAACTCATCCCACCTCAATCATCTCATCACTTCTTCCCAGTCCACACCACCCCCACTCTTTACCCATTTATGGCCCATCACGCGTTCGCATCCTCCCTCTCTGTCTCCGCAAACGTCATTTTTTAGAAGTCAGGTAGGCAACCCTTCCCCTTCTCGTATACCCGTCTCGCCCCAAAACGGCTTCCAATCCCTCCCCATCCTTCTCTCCTCTCGCACTTTGAAATCTGGGCCGCCATTCGCATTGCCATGCCCTACTCCGAAATCCAGTCAATACCGGAGCCTCGATTGCATCCTGCAACACCTTTTCCAGCACCTTCCTTTTCTCCTTGCGCTTTTTCTCCAAAAGACTCTTCTAGTCCCTAAACCTACCACATATCGCCTTCGTTGTCAAACATGGCCTCTTCTGTGCCACAAATCTTCCGGCACTTGCTATATATTCCCTTCTGTGTTCGCTGGGCGTAATTGAAATATGGTGCTCTCACTAGATCGAAGAAGTCAATACGATACACTGCAAGCAAAGAGTGCTGAGCTGTTCGAACTTCTAATCTTGTCGCACGCGCTTTTGTTCACCTACGGTCATCCTCTTGCTCTTATTCTAGTTCTCCTGGGACGCTCTTCCGTGAAACTTCCCATCTTTTACTAGTTTGTTCTCACTAATTATCCTCCTTATTATCATTAAATAGTGTTTTTAACTACGTTGCCTCGACCTGGAGTACTCTTGACATTTACTACTTCTTTCTTGTATGTATTTAAAAAAGTATATCCTTAGTAGCGTCATGCTTTTTAACAGTAGCCATAATGGTGTCCCAAGCTCTCGCTCACCGGCTTGCGCGGAGAGCACAGAAAGAATGCATTCAGCAACGGCGTGTTCTTGCTCAGAAAGTGTTTGAGCAATTCCGAGAGTAGCTTTGGCGTGGAACTCAGCAGCATGTCAAACACAACATTTACTGAGAAAGCCTCTTGCGAGAAAAGCTGCACAAGCGCGCTTGAGAGTGCGCGCCCCGCCTGCATCGGCGCCATCTGCCTGCATCGCGTGCCGCCTAACTCGGCGAAAAGACAGCGCAGAAGCGCACGCGGTATGGATTACATGCTATGGAAGACTCAACGAAGACGCCGCCGCGAAGTGGGACGTGACGTCTTTATTTGCGCAGGCATATACAGCAGTAGCGGCCCCAGCATTTCTAGCATTGGAAGAATGATTCCTTGACTGCATTCAAACAACGAATACTATGAACAGCACATCATTAAAATGGTCTTCTCCATTTGAATAACGCTCTTTCAGAACCATTGGAATGGTCCATACTGAACAAGGGATGAGCGCTACAATACAATCGACTGGATTCCTTACATTGAATAGTATGGCCCGCAAACTATTTGAATGCATTCTTCATCTGAATGATATATCCTTATAATGCAAAATCATTTCAATGCCTCGAATGCCCATACTAATAATACCGCCGTCGCGCGTCATCAGAATAACCACAATCCGCGGGGCGCGGCGCACACGGCACGGCGGTGGGGCGCTCACATTTAAGCTGCGTGCGCTGCTCCGTGGAGGGATTGAACGAAGCGCACGAGCGCATACTTGCTTCAATTCAGTGCCGTGCACTACATAGGGGCCACCCCGTAAGGCAGCACGTCTCGCCTTCGCTACACATACGGGCCGCCTCAACGGCGCACCGCGTCCGGCGCGACCACTGCCGGCTTGTGGCTGCGGTGATGGCAGTGCTATCAACGCAGCCACAAGCCGCTGCCAAAAAAATGGTTTCTATTTGAATGCTTTGAATGGTTTGACTGATAATCCAATATGTTTATTCAAATGGTTTCGCAAGTATGAATGGTGAAGCACCATTTCCATTGGAATGCATCCACTGCTTTGACCGGTGTAAGCATTTTTTTATTTTAAACGCATTTGAATATACTGTAAGATGTACTACGAATGGCAAAACATTCGAATTGCAGTTGGTCAACCATTCTTCCAATCCTAGCAAATGCTGGCATTTGGACCGCATACCGCGGAGGCGTCTCGCCACGCCTCCTCTGGCTGACTATTGGCGGTGATCGCCGCTGCCGACTCAGGTGCTGATCTCCGCAGTCCTTCATGATCTGCCGACGCCGCGCCGCTCTTGCTCGCCGCGTCGGCAATGTCAGTCAGAACAAGGCCAAGCGTCAGAAGCGCATCAAGTGGACCCCGCAGGAAGTCGAGGCGCTTCGCTGTGGCGTGCAGAAATTTGGTGAGGGCCGCTGGGCCGTCATACTGCGAGAGAATGCCAACCTTTTCAACCCGGTACGAATCAGCGTAGACCTCAAGGATAAATGGCGCATTCTGTCGAAATCACACAAGACTTCAGATAAGCCGGACAACCGTGTTCCTTCTTCGCCTGCATTGCAATCTACTCCGACGCCTTCCACTCCTTTAGCCTCACCTCCGCGCGTGCGTTCACAACCACCTCATCCAATCGCCTTGCGTAATACCCCTCGTGTTTCTGAGAAACTCGCTTTTCCCAGTTTGCCGGCCCTTCATGTTCACCGCCCTCAGGTGCACAGGTCTCTGTTGAATCCGAAGCGAGTTACCCCTGAGCTTGTGTCCCCAATGGGTGACGTAAGGAGGAACCATAGCCTTCCACAAACTCACCCTTCCGACAATCTCCCAGTGTTTGGCTATCACCAGATGCTTCGATCTAGGCCTGTTCAAGAGCCGAGCGAAGCTATCCGCGGTTGAAACCTGTCCGGCTTTTATTTGCACCCGTCTCCCGCAATGACCAAGCACATCCCTTCGGAATCAAGACCTATGTTTATGCCGCTTCGGTTGGAACATAGATCTTTGGTCACTCCTAGCAATGCTTCGTTGCTTGTTGGCAATGGTGCTGCACCACAAGACACCGCGTTTGCCAGATCTCTCGAAGAAAGGACTTTACCCCATGTCCACCACACCCTAGGCCCTCGAGCGGATCATCGAGCTTCAGAAGTCATGCATCATGGAAGCGCGGTACATCCTGTACCAATGTCAAGCCCGCAGCATTTCAATACCGTTTCTCAGGCATACTCATCCTCCGCACTGCATATATCTCGCGAACCACCGGTTACAACGGCAGGAGGTCATCGCTCCTACGCTATGCATGGTGAAGAAAGACCGCCGCCAGTAAGGATTCTTGGAGCGCCGATTCATCCGGCACATGCGTACCGTCATCAGCCCGTGGCACAACATGTTGTCACCGATTCCAACCATTTTCGTTCTCTCCATGGCTTGAAGGAGCGCAGTGTCAGTGAACCTACAAATGAGGTGTATCCTGTTCCAAATGAGAAAAGCGCTGCACAGGATATGAATTCTCGCTACTCTCGCTTTGTCTCAAGGGAAAGCGGTTCAGAGAGCCAGCGAGAATTTCATGTCCCAAGGCCTAATCGTCATTCACTGGAAGAGGTGGTTCGAAACCACAGAGGTAACGCCAATCAACCACAGCAGTCCGAACAACGCAATTTGCGAGAGAGTGAATTAGGTTCTCGCGGGAACCCGCGAAATGGTATGGGTCAATCTCTTGATGACGAAATGAATCTGCGGTCGTCAAACTCAGAAAACCGTTTTACCCATCATCAGACTGAGGATGACCAGGATCATTATTTGCGCGCACCTGGAAATGATGGGCAATTTAGTTCAAGACAGGGCGATAGTGATGTGCATCAGCGCACCAGTTCTCCTCCGCATAGCCGTTTTAGCCAGGAAGAAGAAGAAGAAGAAGTAGAAGTAGAGGATATGAATCGCAACAGTGTGGAACACGGTCACATTGGCATGGGAGATCAACAATCGGCCCTTGTTCACACACGGGAGTGCATCCATAATGAAGACTCAATGCACCAAGTAGAAGTGCCTCGTGAGGTGTTGGACAATGATGGAGATGACGCGGATGACGAACATATCAGTCATCCCCACACTGACCCCAACCCGTCAAATTTGTATCATGGAAATGATGTTGACGATGATCAGTTGGCTTCACATCATCCTTTCGGCCTGGTCAATCCCGATGTCGGTCATTCGGACGATGGCGAAGCACGTGACGATAATCATACGTTGGCACTTTCAGAGCCTCAGCAGGGAATTGAGTTGCAAGTTCGACTGGAGGAAGAATCACAGGATTGTTACGCGCCGGAGCGCCCCCGATCACCCTCAACGGATCAGGAACATCAGCATCAAGGACAGCATTTCGGTACCTTTTCTACGCGCGATAAAAAGATTAAGAGCGGTCAGCTTGGCGATATTATAGAAAGCGAGAGAGGGGGACATTTACTGGGTGCGAGTGGAGACCGTGAGGCACCTAGTGGTATGCAACGCACGAAGGAAGAGAATCAACATACCACCAATTTGAAAAGGTCAGTAGAAAACTTCACTGAGCATCAGAGTCCTGAAAATAGCACAGGGCATGGTGCGGTTTATGGCGGTCGTGACGATGACAGTGGACACCCGGAACGCCGGGTGCTTACTGGTCTATATGAGAAAGATTCTGATGTTCAACAGCTTGACTCAAATAGTCGTGTGCGAAGTATTGTAGGAGAGATTAACGAAATGTCTGCAGGCGGTATGCACTCAAATGAAAGCGAGTTTACGCGAAAGGGCGATTTCAAAGAGGAGAACGACGAGGACCGAAGCGAAGCGCATCAAGCAAAGGATACTCGGGGAATGCTCGAAACTGGAACTATTGTGAATGACAGAGACGGGGTGAGAAGAGGTTCACCGATATTACAACCCTCCAGTGCTGTTTCGAGAGCACACAGTGGCAACGAGAAGGATCCCACGTTGGACATGCCCAATCGGGCATCATTTGAAGGGCAAAACGATCCAGTGAACACGTCCAGCAGTGACAGCTCAAGAGAGATGATCCCTCTTGTACATTCAGCGAATAGCTTTAAGGTGATGAGAATCAAATCATCCACACAGAGACAGGAGAAAATGGTCATCGAGAGTCAAGGCGCGACTGAATGCAAGTTACAAGCTTCCATGAGAAATGGTCATAGTGTTCCGATTGGATGCGATAAAGGAGTAATGCGGAATAGGAAGCCAGAAATTCATCAGGAGAGTTATGAAGATAAATCGACCACAGGAGGAGGAGGGCGACATCGCGTTGAGGCAGTTGCAAGTTTGGCAAATCTTCTAAACCCGACGTCGTTTGACAGCGGTCCTCGAAGAAGTGCTTACAATCGAAGACAGGAAGGAGAAGGAGAAGAAGGGGGAAAAGAAGCACATGTCCGGGAAAAATGAAGTGCCTGCTGATGGCGTTGAACTCGATCCCATATGTGTTCTTTCGAATCTTGGCAAAGGATTACCGGCAGCATGGAAGTCGATTGTATCCAACTGCACTGGAGCTTCGCAGCCGCCAGTATGAGTTCTTTTGGTACAATAGAAGTACACAGTCGATCTGGGAATTGCACACTGTTGCGGCGTACGACTGCTTGTGAGTTGCCGTTTTATAGCTCACGAATGAGTGGGACAACGTTGACCTATCGCTGATGTCGCAGGTACCTGCATCCTGGACAGAGTGACTCAGAAAGCAGTCCATTCCGGAACGTGTTAATAACAAGGTCTTCATCGCAATGGCAAAAGCTTTAAACTTTATCGGCCCAGATGAGATATCAACCACTCTCATTCTCACTGCGCTCAACCGCTTCAGACAGGAGCAGAATGGATCTACGATGGCCTTTCTGGATGGTTCTCCCACAGAACGTCTCTGCGGGCCCATTGTGGAGCACGTTCAACAGCGAGGCAGTCAAGTTCATCTTAACTCTCCACTGCCAACCATTGAGCTGAATCCAGATAGTTTTGTCAAGCATCTCGTAATACGCGACCAAATTGTACAAGCAGATGCGTATGTCAGCGCTCTTCTAGTCGACATTCTCAAGTTACTTCCTTCGCAACAATGAAAACAACTCCCCATATTCAGTGATGTACAGAACCTAATCGGCGTGCCAGTCATCAACGTTCATCTCTGGTTCGACCGCAAGTTCACCGACGAAAGATAGCGCCCTCCTCTTGTCAACTACTGGGCATATGGAGGTAAGGACGGGATGGAACAGCGTGAATGCTGCAACAACCAGAGAGCCTAACCGAGATTCGTATCTGGGTTTGTTCAATGTTTTCGTTATCGGCAGATCCCAAATGAAAAAATGCCTTTATCAGCATTTTGTGACACGCAGCCGCTGCCAAACGTTATCTACAAAGGTAGATATCCAACCCCAGTATATACTGTATATTGTCAGCGTTCCTCATAAACTCTAGGCCCTCCAATATTGTTAATGCAGACGTTAGCCCCTAGAAAAGCCCGCATTCGTACTACGAATGCGCGGTTTTCTATTTCGTAGTAGCCTGCTATATAACCTATATGCCAAGCAGCAAAGTTCGTAGTTAATTTGGCTCAAACTTGGCTTGTCGATGAAAGTCAATTCTGGACATTCCATAGTTCGCTCTCTCTGTTATCGGATATACAACGCGTAGCTTAATTAGGAGGGAGAGCAGAACTTTTCTGTTCCGCTCGCGAGGAAAGCCAGCCCGCCCTCTGAAAACTGCTGGCCACCGTCGAAGATTGGAATGTCGATATGTGTCGCTTCGCCAAGAAAGGCAGACCGCAGGAAGGCGGATCGCAGGTGTGTTAACATAGTTCTTCATTCTGAGACTGATGATCAAGATGACTCCGTTCGGACATGTAGGCCTCACGAAAGAATAGAAGGATACCAACCAACGAACGAACGGGACCATAAGGATACCTCTGCAGGCAATTGGAACCCACGCGCAGAGCTCGGAAAGCGCATGACAATGTCAGCAGACAGTGGACGTACAGCGACACGCTTTCTGTCTCGTGGTTTCGCGACATGGTGGGAACATGGCGACTGGTCATGATTGAAGCCAACTGTTGGGCAGCTAGTGCTGGCTGTGGAGTGGCCATAATTGCCGAAATGACTGCAACGCCATCAGCCCCAGCCCGTTTGCAAAAGACAGCGTTGTCTACTTTGATGCCGCAAATGGCGACTAGCGGAATTCTCGAGCTGGTGCAGCGTACCAATTGTCGTAGCCGGTGTTCACCGAGCGGCTCTCCTGCATAGACTTGGAGGAGGTTGGAAACACGGATCCCACACCTATTTAATCCGCACCATCAGCTATCGCAGCGTCTATTTCTTGTTCGGTTGCAGCAGAGACACCAACGATAGCGTTGTTGCCCAGCCGCTGTCTGGCAACAGAAACAGACTGATCATCCTGACCCAGATGCACGCCATCTGCACCCAAAAGGGCGGCGAGTTGGATATCGTCGTTCACCACGAACGCTACGTCGGCGAGCTCTGTGATTCTGCGCAGTTGCGTAGCGAGCTCGATAAACTGTGCGCGAGGAACGTTCTTGTCTCGAAGTCTAGGCGTTGGTCAGTGGGAGTTCGGACAGGGGGCAGCAAAACCGGGGGTTGAAAAAGTACTCCACAAAGGTGACTTGGCGCGCGTTCTGTGCAGTGGTCACCACTTGTGCAACGACGTGCTGCACGCTGCGGCCTCACGCGGTTCTACGATCCTTGACCCGGTACACCGATGCATCGAAGCTGCGGCGCGAGACGCGCATGCGCACGGCAGCCGCAGCGCATCTCGGGGGGCTTGCAGGCGGCGCGGGGGCAGGCAGGGACGAGAGCGCGACGAAGGCGGACATGGGGAGGGGAACCACCACCGAAGCGCGCAGCTGCGGATCGCGAGGTGGGCGGCGCGCGCAATGAGCGCGCACATTTGCAGGGCGGTTCACACGCAGCGCTTATGCCGCTGCGCGACGCGGGTATGAAGACGCGCGCACCTTCGCGCTGGCGAGTGCATCAAAGACACATGGCAGCAGCACCTCGTGGGTCTTTCTTCGCTCGTGCGCCCTCGTAACATGCATCTACCGCCTACCGTGCCCTCCACGCGTCCGCGTTGCGCCGCGCGTCCGTCCTTCTGTACGCCTCCGTGCGCCGATCCTACCATCCTCCTTCTCCTCCGCCCATGGCCAACCTGACCAAGCCGCAACGTCTGTTGCGCCGCTCGCACTTCTGGCAGGTTTTTCTGCGCGATAACGTCGTCGTCACGTGCCACGGAAAGGGCGTCAGCCTCACTGGCGGTGGCGGACGGGGTTTGCGGCGGCGTCGCGGCGGGAACGCGAACGCGTGGATGGAGGTTCGCTGGCGTCGGGTTGTTGCAGAAGGACATCGTCAGACATGTCATAATATCATTCTGTCGTACTGGCTGCGGGCGAGGACAAGTTGTGTTACGGTCGCTACCTTAACACAACTTGACTACCCTGCCCGCGGGCACGTTACGTTTTGGCTGGCGTTGCCTGCGTTGCGTGTTTTGGGAGGTCTGTGGACGCTACCAGAACGAGGCAAAAACGTGCCCGCGGGCGGGGGGGTCCGGTTGTGTTAGGGTCGCTACCCTAACACGACCGGACCCCCCCGCCCGCGGGCATAAAATCGCACATTTTTCAAAAAATCGGCCGAAATGTGCCCGCGGGTGGGGGGGTCCGGTCGTGTTAGGGTAGCTACCCTAACACAACCTGACCCCCCCGTCCGCGGGCATAAAAAAGCACATTTTTTAAAAAACCGGCCAAAACGTGGCCGCGGACAGGGGGGTCCGGTTGTGTTAGGGTAGCCACCCTAACACAACCGACCCCCCCCCCCGCGCCCGTGGGCACGTTGTGGTCACATTTTGGCACCATGCCGAGACCTCCCAGAACACCTTCTTCGACACTTCCCGCACTCAGTACGATGCCCCCGCCCGCCAACACGTTGCGCCGCTGTCCACGTGGATTGGCGGGAGGGCAGAAAGCTGTACGTTCATCAGGGTGTATCTTGAGTATTAGGAGCGCTTCAAAACGCACGACTGAAGAGCGCTACGATTGCTCGCATAAGTCTACTTCCACTAAAACCCCTCTCCAACAGAAACATTTTGAGGCATGTTGTAGCGTTCCCACACCTCCCGAAACACAATCGGCTGCATTTCTCGCAAATAATTTGTTGCGAGCTCAGTATAAATCTATCAGAGAAGAATCAACTAGTTTTTGCATCCAATTGATCCTCAACTATTAACACAATACGCGACCTTGGTACAATTTGTGTAGTTATTGACAGACTACACTGTTTAAACTGCTGAAAGCGGCGAAGAGACGTACCATGGAAGCCCGTCAACACCCGCACGCACGAAAGTGGTAATGCGCCGGGTTGAAATACAGAGACACAGAGTGACGGCAGTATGTAGCTACGTAAATACAGGCCACCATTTTTTCCGGTGAAGATACAAATTCTATCGATCATCGGTTTGGATGATGAAGGTAAGGTATTACCTAATAGCATGAGCGCTCTCGCTCTGGCGTTCAATGTATATATCTGAATTTAATTCGTTCGTTGTGACGGTCTGGCAAACAACGATGGAGGCCGGCAACGACCATAGAATACCGTATTTATAGGGGTAAGAGAGCTCTCTGCGGAATACTATAAATAACTATATGGAGTTCTGATAGGCTAACTACTACATGAGTCTCACAGGATTAGAGAAAGGGGGCTGTAGCAGCTCGTATGTGCTACATTCATTCATTACAAAAGTGTATGAAACAAGGGGGCGACGAGAGTCGTAGCGGAAAGCAAAACAGATGGTAGGCATGAAAATCCTTCAGCCCGGCGTGCTTGAGCTGGTACCACATGACAATAGTTCCAATGTTGAAATCGTATCGCTCTACCTCCCGTTAACAAGGCCTGTCACCAACAATACACAAGAAGATATTAATCGACGTGTTGTGGAGATACCGTAAAATGCTGCCATTGGTGTTCGTTTTTCTTCCGTTAAGAGCCGTGATAAAACTTCAGAGTCCCACTTCCAGAGCTATGAATTGCTGCCAACGACTTTGTCGAGGAGCGTTTAAAGGCTCCAATCTGCCACCGAAGAGACGAAATAGAACTTTTATTACATCATGCGCCACGATTGCACCTATAATTAGTCAAAGCGACGTCCGAGTACTGAGAGAAAATTGTTCTGATTGGGGCCCTGTCGTGCGCTCCCCGTCAGATTTCAAAGAATTCCTTCATGAAAGGAAAACCATGTCAAGGTCTTTGTATGCTTTGGCCTCCATCATTCAAAGGCGATCTGCCTCGGTGATGGTTTCATTCAGTGACCTGCCTTTCTTCGGCGTGGAAAAATCTATATGTAAACCTCTGGGAGAAAAGTTGCAATGCATGGGGGACAGATTAGCGTTTGTAAAGTTGCGGATTTGAGTACGTATCGTTTGAGATGAACGTGACGCGGATGATTCTATTGCAGGGATTAGAGTCTCTGACTACAGGTTCTCGATTACTGGAGTATTAATCAGCTTCAATATGCCGAGATGCAAGTTACGTAACTTTTCGAATAGAGGTCTCGGTGTTTCCAACAGACTGCATAAAAACAACCTCTGGATCAATCCTACGGTCAAGAGGGTTTCGAAAGAGGGTTTCGATGAACGACAGAATATGAGATATGTAATCAGAACGCTTGAGAGTATCCGCCTGAGATATCCTTTCGCACGACGGGGACGTCTTTCCGCCTCGTCTTTTTGTGCATGTTGTAGGATAGCTGTGTGTGCCTTTCGGATACTTTTCGTTTGCTTTTGAGAACGTCCGTTGAATGAGGTGGGAATAGGACTGCATAAAGATGAGCGAGGGGCTTTGCATCTATGACACGGGCTTTCCGTTTTGGTCCCATGAAGAATGGACAGAATGTCCTTAGCCTCAGGAATATCCGCACAATAACTTGCAAGCAGGGGATGGCACACTCGACTTAGTTTGTCTTCGCCGATGAACTGAAAACCTTTCTGCGTGAGATTTAGAATGGGCTCCAGGACTTGACGAAGAGATTCTTGAAGGATTTGCATCCTGGACTCGCGTAGAGACTTGCTAGAAACGAATGGCATTGCGTCTGCTTCAGATGCGGAAACCTCGATCAGTGTGGTAAGGAAGTATGCCACTACTGTGAGGTCATCACGGATACACTTACGGCGAAGCTCGTCGGAGAAGTTGAGAAATATGAGGTGAAGAGGATAGGCGGTAACCGATGTTTGCTTTAGAGTTGTTGAAGACTTATCGGTGTATACCTGCAGAAGACCTACGAAAGATTCACTGTAACTTATTTCTTGGGAGTACCACACTATTATACTATCCAAAGAGCCCATGACCATTTCCTTAAGTTTTGAGGTGGCGTCTCTTGCGAGAGAGCCGGACATGGGGTGAGATATTTTCGTGGAGTGGGTCTGAGGTATAGGGTGGAAGAATGTGTTTTCGTTGTTAGCCAACTGGAGCTGTTTCACAAGTGTCTGAACGGGGTCTCTCGTGTAGAGGGTGGCGCTCAACTTACATCCTTCTGGCGAGACAGTTCTGCGATTGAAACCGTCCTTTGAGGCGTATCGTTCGAAAATGGCGTTCTTCAGTTCTGTACAGCGCTTGGAACTTGTTATGGTCTCGTGGAATCGCTTTTGCGAGAATCGCGGGTCCCGAAGTAGCCCAATTAGCTCGTCCGCCTCACGATGACCAAGGTTGGAAGCTACTGAAGCCAGACAAACCGTGAGATAATCCATATGCAAATCACCAAGGGCCTCCTCAGAAGGCACTGGGCGGGAACTGCTTCCGTGTTCTCGCTCTAATGACGCGGGACCCGGGGAAGGAGAAACACAATGCGAAGTGTCCGGAATGGGAGGGGCGCACGGAGTGGGGTCGACGATGTCCTCGGACACTGGAGGCTCGGGAAGGCGACAAGGGGCAGTGACCGTTTCGGAAGATGCGGGCGCGGGCGCGGAAAGCTTGAGACGCTTGCTTCTCCGAATGGCCCGGCTATTGTCGTCTTCCAGTGCTGCTTTCAGACGAAACGGGCAATGGTTGACATGCTGTTGAAGAGATAAGACTCCTCGGCGAGTAACGAAGGGGCACCCACGCTTCTTATGTGTACAGTAGTAGACCATGGGAAGAAGAACTGAACGAGAAACGACGACAAAGACTGCAAGGGAAGGGCGTCCGAAGGGAGAAGGAGGTCGAGCGACAGTCAATATCGACGTCTTGCTCAGAACGGAGAATATATTTTGAGTTTAAATCACGTGCTTTCGTTCAAAAAGGAACGTAGGTACACGTCGACCTCAACACAAGGGTGTACTTCTCGTATTATCTACCACTGGTTATAAACCTGTGGTTTCCCAACTTTGTACGCTGTACACTTGTCCAATCTCGCACAGAAAAATAAATCTCTTCCCTTCGCCGCCGCCGCCGCGCCTCCGACGTCCGACCTTCCGTTACCGTCGTGAGCCATGCCATCGATATCATCGCGTTATACTCCGCTCCGTCGTACTTTTTCCCGCCCTCCACTTTATGGAGGCTCCATAAAGTAGAATGCGGAAGAAAGTAGGACGGAGTCATCCGTATCTCAGGGATGTATTCCGTGCAGTCTTTTCGTACGTTCTCCCATATCCTTCCACGTATCTTTGCTCTAAACTAACCAGTCCTCACCGCGTTTCTTCGCGCTCTGCGACATGGAAACGGCAGGAAATAAGCTAATCACCCTCAACTTCTTCTATTTGTTCAAGATATAGAACGAGTTGAAGGGTGAAAACGGGAACCCGGTAACCCAAACCGACGACTGTAAGTACGCGACCAATAGTTCATTTCGTTGCGCCATAGGCTCTAGCTTCGCGTCTTGCGCTGCTTTTCAAAAGTAGCGCAAGACTCGAGAAGCTAAAGCCTATGGCGCAACAAACCAAGTTGGTTTCTCGGCGATCTTGGATCTCTGCCTGTTCGGGATAGGCGATTCTGGTACTTGGTTGAGACATAGGTTTCTGTCTCGTTTATCGCATCTTGCGGTATGTTTGCTGCATGGGCATTCTCGGTGTCGTTGCTTGTGAGTTCTTGCTTCGAGACCTTTCGCGTTTTACGATGAATGGATTGCTGGTAATCTAACCGATCACTTTCCTTCTTCTTCTTCCTTTTGCGAGTTACTAGGTCCCTCGACTTTTCTAGCGCAACGTTTCTGTTTTGCTTTATCAATAGTACGTTCCATCGCAATTCAAATGTTTCCAACGGAGCATTGACTAACTTATGGATACTTTCTGCTTGCGTATACAGGTAAACGACCAATTTTATTTCATCTCTCCAGATCCATCATCGATCTTGAGAGACAAAATGAAATTGGTCGTTTACCTGTCCGACTGTTCGGGATAGGCGATTCTGGTTCTTGTTTGGGATATAGGCTAGATTCTCGTTTATCGCGTCTTGCGGTATGTTTGCTGCATGGGCATTCTCGGTGTCCTTGCTTGTGAGTTCTCGCTTCGACACCTTTCGCGGTTTACGATGATATGGTGGGCTGGTAATCTAACCGATCCCTTTCCTGCTTCTTCTTCCGTTTGCGAGTTACCAGGTCCCTCGACTTTTCTAGCGCAACGTTTCTGTTTTGTTTTATCAATGGTACGTTCCATCGCATTTCAAATGTATCTAACGGATCATTGACTAACTTATGGATACTTTCTGCTTGCGAATAAAGGTAAATGACTTTTGATGCGGACGTAGCTCACGAGTAGCAGGTGCAGGTTCCTCAAGTAGGGAACCATGCATCTGGGCATGGTTCCCTACATGAGGAACGGAGAGGATGAGGCGCTTCGCGCCTCATCCTCTCGGAGTGCGTATGTGTTCTACCGATCCAGCACTATGGTGGAGGTGCAGTCTGCGGCATCTGCCGCAGATTGCGCCTACACCCGCTCCATTATGGGAAAGTGGTACATGTAATATAGCGAAGTAGTGGTTAGCAAAAGCGGTCGATAGAAGAATAGATACGAATAAAACGGTATGAGTTCATAATGGGCATCATCTGTACTAGCACTAGTATTCCATGCGTTGCAGGGTATCATTCCGCAGAAGGTATCGTGTAATGTGCACCTTAATGGAAACTGAACCTAGACTTCGCGAAATACGGTTCAGGTAGCCCTCGACTAAAGAACTAGCACGAGTGGAAAACCCACCAGTATTTACTGCACAGAGATTCTGGACGACCCAAGCAATTATCTGCAGATTTTGAAATAATTGATCTCGATATTTTTTCAAAAAATTTACTGGACGACCCTTGCCAATTTCTGGACGACCCTCGCCAAAAACTAGCATCTGCAAGAGACAGACGATTGGTATTCGCTTCTGTTCCTGCTCTTGACATAGTCCCCAGTACCTCGACCTTCCTGGAGGAGCACAACTTCGCCGCATTCAAAACGCTCAGTGCTGAGATGTTAAACCAAGGTTATAGTGGGCACTGGAGGCTAGGGGACGTCGCCCTGTCCGCGCGTTCATGGCTGCGTCGGTCCAAGAGGTACGAAGCGCTCGTCGGAGAGACGCAAGAGCTAGGGAAGGATCTAGCAAAAGTCGCTCGCGAGAACGCGCAGCGACTCAAGCAAAACATTGAAAGAGTTTTGGAGCAGAACGAAGCTCAGCTCAACAAAACCATCATGACTGGTTTCGACCGTCGAGTTCAGGAAGTCGTTACGACGATGTCCGATTCCGAAGGCTCCGATGCGCCAGATACAATGCCCGATAATGTTGCTGTACCACCACGGGGTGGTCCGTTCAAACGCCTTCGGCAGTCTGATGGCGCTCCACAACGGGCTAAGGCGCCTTCAGTTGGCGGTGCCCTGCCACCCGCAGCGCACAGAATCCGTCGTCGGGGGCGTCCTGAATCAGGTCAACGGGTTGCTGAAGACAATCCCACCGACGGCGATAGGCACGAAACAGACAATGTTTGAGGTTGTAGTTTGCACTGAAGAAGTGCGCACGCGTCAGCACGTTGCTACAATTCCCTGGTGTCCCTCGCAGGACTGCGGTACGTTCCCTTCTTGGGAATTACAACGACGCATATATGAGCCAGCAGAGGGCGAAGAAATACCGGCGGTGGCCAATGTGGCACTGTCAAGCCGGCAACCAGGCTCGACGCGTTGTACAAGTTTGTCAAGTGATCACCAGCGTCGTGGGTTCATCAAATAAAGTAAATGCTTGATTTTTTAGAATGCGCCACAGGCTTCCCCGCGCGCCGCCGCACGACCACCGTGCGTCTTTCGAAAACGTGCGAAATCAGGCGGTTGCAGCCACATTCCAGACATTCCGAATCTGATATTGGCTTGCCGCTGCGCTGTCTAGAAGCCGAGATACGGCCAAATCTTTGTTTTCGGCCCAGAAACCGAGTGGCAAGCCATTTCAAAAAATTGTCGCAATAACCAGTGGATTTTTTGGCTCGCCTCGCGCCGTTGCAGGCGGGACGCGCGCAGTAAGCATGCCAATGGTTTAGCGCGTTAGGCTGGTTAGCCAGTTAAGTCGATGGTTAAGATTGCGGATAGCGAAAACATCCGCTGAAAATGTTAGCCGGTGGCAATCGTTTCCATTCTGGACAGTGTAGCGTAGTGTCCTACGGGTCATACGCTCCCTCCTTAAAGGCGCGCTCCGTGCGCCCCTGTTTCTTCCAAAACCTTCGGATAAAGTTCTCAGGGATGTGCTCCCTTGGCTCCCACTGATCAAACTCCGGTGGATAACCGTACCATCGGGCCTCGTAGATGACATTACCGTCGTCATCGATACCAGCGGAGACAATGTGGTCGACGACATACTCCTTCGGTAAGACCTCTTCTGGCAAATCCATTGTATCCAATGGACCAAAGCCAGACGGATCCGGTTGGACTTCCGGCGCAGAGCGCTCTGTTCCCATGGCGAGACTGTCATCCAAAGGTGTGAACTCCTCCTCTGGGAGGTCTATCTCATTCAAAGGGGCACGACCACTGGCGTTTTCGCTATCGTTGGCAGTTGCCAACGGCATGGTATGACCCACGGAGGGGTCCGCGCTTACCACCTTTGGCGTAGATCCTGGAATAGAACCGGCGGTTATGAAGCCACTGGGAGGGACGCTTGGAGCGTTCTTAGCAGGAGCGTAGGGGGAACCGTTGGAAGTCTCTGTGCCTGATGGGCAGTCACCTATTGGAGAGCACGCCTCGTCAGTCGGAGGCTTGGCCGCTGGCTGTAGCTGGTTACCGCTGTTGGGGGACGTTTCCACAGTGGGTGTCGTTCCTTCTTCGGGTACCATCGGGGCAGCGGAAACACGGTCAACTGTTACCGTGTCCTCTAGGCCATCTCGCTCGATCACAACCGTGTGGGAGGTAGAACGCAAGACCTTGTAAGGTCCTGTAGACTTCGGAAGTAGTTTCCTCGAGGCTTGTTCTATTTCATCCAATTGCTTCTCCGAGGGAGCCCTGTCCAGGTAGACCATCGTTCCAGCCTTGAAGGAAGGAGTGTAGCGAACGGCTTTATCGAAGTTTGCCTTGTACCTGAGCTGGGCTCGCGTAAGCGTGGTGCGAGCTGTGTGGAGTATATCATCAATCCTTCGGCGTGCATATCGTTTAGCCTGCGTCGGAGTCATGCCTTCGGTGATGTCCTGAGGGAACCAAGAAAACTTCACATCCACTGCCAATGGTAATGGCTGCCGAGTCAAAGTGAGATCAAATGGAGTGGTACCAGTGGATTTGTGCACCTGATTGTTGTAAGCATAAACCAATGGTTCAACATAGTCGTCCCAATCTAATTGGTGCTCAGCGGTGTAGTGTACCAAACGGTTAACCAGCGTTTTATTGAACCGCTCGGCCTGTCCATTGGTCTGCGGATGATAAGCTGTCGTCGTGACATGCTTGATACCTAAGGTAGCACAGACGTGCGAAAAGAACTTCGACACGAACTGACTACCATTATCCGTCAGGAGATAGAGGGGCAATCCATAAGGATAAACCCAGTGCGTAAGGAACGCCATTGCCACATCCGTTGCGGTAGTGTTCTTGAGCGGGATAGCCCTTGTGGTTTTGGTAAACCTGTCGGTGACAACCAGGATGAACTGGTTCCCATGTACTGACTTCGGGAGTGGCCCGAGGATATCCATCGCGATAAATTCCAATGGTCCAGCAGCTGGGAACAATTTGAGCTTAGCCTGATGGCGCGCTCGAGTTCCACGAACCTTTGCGCACGAAGCACAGGTCTTCGCCGTGTTCCAAAGGTCATTAGCCATAAACGGATAGTAGAAATGCTTCCTAAGGGTTTGATACATCCGACTACCTCCAGGATGACCAGCAAACCGTGGATAGTGTGCCAAATAGAGGAATCGAGCCTGAAGGGACTTGGGAATAACCTTTTGGATAGAACCATCTAGTGGAGACCTTCGGCAAAGTAGTCCGAATCGGTCGACGTCAAAGAGGCATCCCTTGGTTCCGACGAGCTCTGCCTTTTCTTTACAGAACTCATCATTCTTCTGAGCCTGTAGGAGGTCTTCCAGCGTGATGGGAAGTAGCTCTTTTTCCTCAGGCACAATTGCATTAACCTCCAGGTCCAGTTCTTCATGTTCACATTCCGTTGGCCAATCAACTAAGTAAACTTCCGTTGGGTCTACCTCTCCATCGGTACACTGTACCGTCGCCAGCAGGAAGTCATCCTCAGGATCTGTTTCGTATCCTTCGAGATCTGGTGTTGGTATTTCGTCATCCAAAGAAGTATCATCATCTCCGTCGGTAAGGATGCGACTCAGTGCATCCGCCGATTGGTGCTTCACTCCAGGTCTATAGGTTACATCATATTCGAACTCAGAGAGCCGTAGCCTCCACCTGGCTAGCCTGCTGGACGCGTCCGTCATATTCAACAGCCAGCGGAGAGAGTGGTGATCTGTCCTGATGGTGAAGCGAACTCCTTCGAGGTAAGGCCTCAAGGTCAGCACTGCCCAAACGATGGCAAGGCATTCCTTTTCGGTAGTGCTGTAGTTCCGTTCGGCGCTGTTCAGAGTCCTACTCCAGTAACCAATAGGTCGATAGTCCTTCGGAGATTCCTGTTCCTGTAGGAGAACACATCCAATCTGTCCATCGGAAGCGTCAGTGTCCAAAATGTATGGTTTATCCGGCTTCGGTAATGCCAGTACGGGAGGATTCAATAGCTTATCCTTCAAGGTTTGGAATGATTCGTACTGTTCGTCCGTCAGGCAGTCAAATTCCGACGGCGTACCCTTCTTCAGCATGTCGTTCAGAGGTGCCGCGATCCTTGAGAATCCTTGGACAAACCTACGGTATACATTGCAAAGCCCAAGGAATGAGCGCAACTCCGTGTGGGTCCTCGGTGGCTTCGCCAGTCGGATAGCGTCCGTAGTCCTTTTGGCGACCTGAAGCTTTTCAGGACGAACCACATGGCCAAGATAATCTACTGAGGCCTGGAAAAAGAAGCACTTCGGCAGCTTCAATGTAATTCCAGCCTCACGGAGAATCCTCAGGATTGACCTCACGTGGGTGAAATGTTCCCGAACGGTTTTCGAAAATATAATTACGTCGTCCAGATAAACCAAGGCAAACTTCCATTTCACTCTGGATAGTATTATATCCATTGCCCGTTGGAAGGTAGCCGGTGCGTTCATCAAACCAAATGGCATCCGTGTAAAACGGAACAATCCTTCGTGGGTTGTGAACGTCGTGAGGGGATTCGCGTCGTCGTCCAGTGGTATCTGCCAATAGCCCCAATTGGCATCCAGCGTGGTGAATACCGTTGCTTCACCTAAGGAATCGAGACAATCGTCCATTCTAGGAATTGGATAACTGTCCCGTTTGGTCATCGCGTTCAACCTTCGGTAGTCAATGCAAAACCTTACGGACCCGTCCTTCTTCGCCGCGAGAACGAAAGGACTAGCCCATTGGGATTCGTGCGGTGGCGCTGGCTCGATGACGTTAGCGTTACGCATCTTCGCCAGTTGCTCCGCTACGATCTCGCGTCCCTTAAGGCCTGTACGGTATGGGTGTTGGTACACCGGCTTAGCGTCATCCTTAAGGTCTATTCGGTGTTTCGTAGCCCGAATCTCTCCCAATTGGCCAGACCACATGCATTTGAATTCTCGGAGAAGCTCGATAACCTGTGGACGGTACGATTCGAATTCCTCTCCAAGGTTTACCTCCCCCTCCCAAGTCTCGACGTCCTCGTCGTCATTGGGGGTGAGTTCATCCCATGAGGTTTCCATGATAGCCATTGGAGCTGGTAGTGCAATACCGATGACAGTACCTTTTGGTAAGCGTACCGGGCGGTCCCGGAAGTTGCTCATATTAACCAAAAAGGGAACCTTCGGTCTGCAATCCATGATTCCATTGGCCATCAAAGAAAGGTGACGCTGAATCGTCTTCGGGTGATTCTGAATCGTCACCAGACCAGAGGTTTCGCAGTGAGCCAAAGCGGCGACCTGCGTCATGGGCGGTATCGTTATCGCCCGGGATAACCGAACCTTATTGGAAACGGTATTCTTCGCCAGCGGAGGGCGACGTGGGTTGGCGTCGGGACCAGATTTGGAACCGATAATCGCCACTGGACGGGTGCGGTAGAAGGAAACTTTCCGGAGGCCGGGGTAGATTGCCTTCACGTATCGGTCGATGAAGGACGTCCCAAGGAGACATTCTGCACCTAAGGTAGGACACACAAGGAACCAAGTACGGACCCGAAGGTCACCAATCTGGAGGCAGAGAGGAATGATTCCTTTAATATCCATCGGTCGTTTTGATGCATCTGTCACCCTTGGAGTCTTTCTAACCTTCACCACACCCTCCCAAACAGCCGGTAAAACCTTCGGATGAACCAAGTTTGGTCCTGCCCCAGTGTCCAGGACGCTGGTCACGACCCGTGTCCTCGAGGCAGTTATTCCAATGGTGTGTCTAACTTTATAGTTCTCCTTCCGCAGGATACAAACTGGCGTATCCCCTTCGGCTTCCATTTCGTCACACCACTGGTCCAAACTTCTGTCTTCTTCCTGTGGCTTCGGCGGTTGAGTATCCAAAGGCTTCTCAAATTCCCTTGGGAGAACTTGTTCACCTTTGGCGGTGAGGCTAGTATCCTCAGAGGGGCGGCTCGCCTCAAGCCGCTCCTCTATGCTTTTTCCGACTTTGTTTCTCCACCAATGGCATACGCCTGACCGCTGGTCTGTAAATCTTCTGGAATATCCGTCGGTGGTTCCTGGGTAACTTCATCCACCGGAGTCGAGACGTTGTTAACCTGTGGAGCCTTGGCCGGCGTTTCCAACGGGGTAGCGTATCTCGAGGTACCTGGGGACGATGTGTAGCGTGGAGCCTGACGGTTGAACATTCCTTCGGACCTCCGTGCCTGGTAGTTCTCGTTCCTTAAGGCCATGAGTTTGTCCTTCGTTTCCTTCGGCAAGAACTTCATGCAATCGCATGGAGTAACCGTTGACAGGCATATGTAGCAGGCCTGACGGGAACGTTGAAAGACATCCCTACGTGGTTGAACCGGAGAATATTTCGGCGTAGGCTGCCCGGAAGGGGTAGTTGTTCCAGTTGACGGTATGGAAGGTGCACCAGAAGGAGCAGAACCAAAGGAAACTGCGAGGACATTTCCGTCGTCCCCGTATAAACCTGAGGCATTGCTTTCAGAACTCTCAACCATATGGGCTTGAGAACTCTTCCTTAATATGGTTGCCTTCCTCTGGCATCATGATCGGCGGCCCTACGAGAAGTTCTATAGGTCTTCCCGTAACCTTCGGCGTAATTCACCAACTGCCTGTAGGAGAGGTTGGAATGGTCCATATGGTGATTTCGAACGTGCGTCCTGATGGCAGGCAGCAATCCAGCGATGAAATGCTGCTTCAGCCGGTTCTCGGAGAACACATTCCCACACCTATAGGCCTTTCTCCAAAGCTGGTCGGCGTAATCTTTCTCGGTTACGTTCGAACCTTGCCTGTAGGATATGACTTCCTGATGGGCGTCCATAATGACGTCATCCGTCGCGTATGTTTCCAAAAGGTAATGCACGACCTCCGGATAGGACCTAAGGAGTTCCCGATCGGTTGCGTCGACGGGGTCCGTAGTTCCAGAGATCTTAGAAACCACATGGTCGTGCGCTTGCCCATGGAGAAAAAACTGAAAAAGATACAGAGCGGCACCCTCATGGACACCGTTCTGATCACAGGCCGTACGGAACAGGCTGAGAAACCAAAGGATAGAAATGGGGTCGGATCCCGAGAACTTCTCCGTTACGGTTAGCTGCATCCGTTTAGCCCATCTGGCGACCTTTTTGGCCACCGAGCTGGAGTACCGCGCCGACTGGTCAGCCAGGCGATACGTGCGGTAATTCAATACTCTCTTGAAGAGTTCATTGGTTGTTACCAACGGCTTGAGGCGTCGAACAGCCGCCTCGTCCGTCTCTGAGCCACTGGAACTCGACGAATCCGAATCGGATTCGCTACCGCTGGAGTTCCTACAGCTTTTCCTATGGTTCTTCGACTTCTTCCTTCTGCTGCTTCTCTTCTTCCTTCGGTCAGAACTTCTGGCTTCCACTGGCAGCTCTTCATCTTCAGCTTCAACACCAATGGTTGCTCGGGGGTTCTGGACCCCGGGGTACCTCACGGGTGGCACGGCCATTAGGCCTTCTTGCCGAGGGGCGTCTCTATTGCCCCCTGGACGTACGCCCGATTGGTCTACCTGTGGTTGAACCCGGCGAGGGGCTGGCAACGCAGCTGCTCTCGGTGGTTCGTAACGGGGTTGCCATACGGATACCAGTGGATTACTTTGGATTCCACCCACGGAGGGCGGCGGGCCTACCTGGCGAGTCACCTCACGGCGGATACCTAAGGCAAGCGAGTCGACGAAAGAGTCGGACTCGAGAACCTTTGGGAGGACACGTTCAGCCAGTTGGTCGGCGTGCTCTGCGAGAGCGACAGAGACTCGGAGATCCACAAGGGTTTCGAGTCGAGCGTCGAGCATCTCTCGAACCTTCGGCCATAAGACATCAGCAAGTCCATCGGTAGTTACTGAACCAACGGTTTCTTGCGGTGGTGCCTGTGGTGTGTTGAGTTGCGAGCGGTACTCGTCGAGCCGTTCTCGGAGTCTTCCAGCCAAAGAGGCGTCACGATTAATCCTCTCGGGATTATCCACGGGTGTGAGGAGATTAACCTGTGGCTGCGAGCGGGTACTCCGACGGTCACTCACGTTGTCACCAGAGGGTCCGGCAACATCAGCGGGCGGTGGAGGAGTTCCGATGGCTTGAGCCACTGGTGTACGAGGGTCTTCTTGAATAGGTTGATTGTTATCCATAATGGCGGTTGCTTATATTACCAGTCCGTCGGTAGTCCAGATCCAATGGTAGAATTCCGGTAGTTCGTCTTTCCTAGAGGTCGTTCTTCACTTCCGTGCGGAATTCTAGGTCGGGAGACCAGAAATGTAGTATAGTGGCACGGGTCACTAACCACGGGGAGGAATGGTCCAAAGGATGAGGGCCAACGGCGAGACCACTGGTAAGGAGGTGCAATGGGCGAGCGCTACCTGTCGTGCCTGCAGGAAAGGGCGAGCGACGTAGCGATGGCTTGAAAACCTGAATGGTGTTGGTACTTACTAACCTGAGGGTCAAGTAGTTGCCAAGAGGGTCTCTGACTTTACCACAGGAGGGAGGCGCAGCTCGAGCGGCCCAAAATATCGGCTGCGAGGCGCCTCAACCTCTGGAGTGGTGCACTGTAACGCGGTGCAACACGTGTACTAACTATACTACCTATGGTACAAATAATACAAGTAAAAATAAATAGGCATATGGGGGCCGGCAAGGGCCCACGTGCACCACTGATGGGCCACTCCTGCACACACCAGCGATGACTGACCATCCGGAAACCAACTTAAGGCTCATAATACTACAGCTGTGCAAAATGTTCCACCTATGTCTGGCATGTCCAGCCCCATTTGGGTCACCAGATTCTATAGACTTATGCTCTGCCAAAGTCAGCGAGGTCATTAACTTTGTAAAGGCGTGACGCCGTTCCGATAATGCCACCCTAGAATCCTTTGCCTTCTTGGTCTTCGGGCTTGGACCATCCTGCTTTTGGGCTAATATTGTGTTGCCAATCGTAGGAATGCGCCGTGTTGTCGTCCACTCACCCTTCGGTCGCTTCTTGTTGAGATGAATACGGACATCTTCGCCCGATAAAGGGCCGAAAACGTCCGGGAACATCGATGAGGCGTGCAACTCGACACTTTTTCGACCGTATTGGTCGATGTTCAGGACCAATTTCTGGGCTTCGTCGTCCGTCAACTCGCGTTCACGAACTCCTAGCACATTCTTGAGTCTGTCGCAGCTGCGGTGCTCACTTGATAAAAATCTTTTGCGTCGCATCAGGTTCACTATTTCTCGAACTGTTGATGTCTGAGCAGCAGCTCTGTCGTAATTGTCAAGTGATGTGATATGCTCATCAGCGTCTCCGTTCTCTCTCACTCGCTTATACGCCCTTGATGCGGCACAGATTGTTCGAATCTGCATTCGAGCCATTGAGACAGGCAGAAGCCAGGCCCCCGCACTTTCGAGGTACGGTAGCAATGTGACGTTAAGGGACTTCAACATCCTTACAAACATCGTCTCAAGAGCCTCGTCAAGATGAACATAAGTCCATCCTCTAGAATCATAGATACTCCCATTACCCGCAGTGTATGAAGGTACTCGCGCCAGCATCCTGCCGGGTTTATCGGTGTACAGATCTCGAAAGACAATCCTGGGCATCATTCCCTTTAAGAGACCATAAAACATGTAAAGTTGCTGGTAGTGTATATGACCGGAAGCATGCAAGATATTGTTCAGGCGCAGCCAGAAACTGTCCAACACATTGGAGTGCCCAGTTCTGGACAATACATGGAAACCTACAACAGGTAAGAGGCACGTGAAGAGTCCTGTCGTGACGAAATGTCTACCGTTAGGACCCGAGCTGGAAAAGAAGGAGGACACTTTCTAGCGTAGAATTCTCCCAATTGAAATAGTAACGGATGTGACGCTCTCCGTTGTACAAGTCCTAAGCTCTGACGTCATCTTCGAGGTCTCAACAGAATCATGCTCTTTTCCTTCTCTCATGATGTTCTCAATGTCATCCTTCACGTCAGGGTTCTCAGACAGAACGATATCGGTTGTGTGAATTAGTAGAGCAGCACAAATGCTGAAGACTAACGCGCGATTATTCCGGGCATGACCATGATGCAAGATGTTCTGTACTTGTGAATTTGATAAGCCGCAGCATTTAGCCAGTTCTTGAAGTCCCAAACCATGAAAGATTTCCTTACAAAGCGGATAGAGACTTTGTTTCTCTATGTGAAAGAAACCAGGAAATGGTATTAACCATTCATATGTTCTTAACCCGACCATATTCCCAGAGCCAAGCATGTCCCTCTTTGCCTCCAGATAAGAAGTCCTCCATATCTTAACCAGCATCCTATATGTTGGTTGGTCACCCGCAACAACGATATGGCGTGGACATCCAGGTTCTCCAGGTGTAAGGAGCTGCTTCAGAAGACCCAGTTTTTCATGGATGGTGAGGATGTCCGCGGCGCTCATTCTACTAACGTCAACAAATAAAACGTCCTGATCAATCACGGCCGCATCGTCTGACCTTTCCCCACCGTGTTGTCGAAAACAGGACAACAAAAGAGACCTGAAGTTGACTCCCTGATGCTTGTACTGAAGCACCGTCTTGCCTCTGTTAAACATCTTTCTGTCATTAGGTATGTCCAAAAGCTTGTCTCTATTCTCGTATACAATACCGAAAGCGATATCAGAAAATTCTTCCAGTATGTTTGCATCTTCATTTGAGTTGAATGAAGCCGCAAAAAGCTCACGACTTTTGAAGACCTCGCGGGGGTTCAACCATTCATGGTTCTCCTGTTCACTACGATTAGATCCCAAAGTCCTCTCGTCGCCTTCTTCAATTCTCGCACGTTTTCTTGCTCGCACAATGCTCTGAGTTACGGTACCGCTGATCATGGGCAAGGCTTTTCCGGCAGCCTTGACAGTATGTAACGGAAGAATATCGAAGTTGTCCAGTTGTACCGTGACAACTCGGTCGCTAACATTGATATTATCGAATGCTCCAGATTGAGCGCTTTCTCTCTTCATTATTAAACGTTTTCGAAACAGCATACTGCTGTCTAGTGAGGTCATCAGGCCCAAAGAGTGAAGAACGCTTCGCCACGATGCGCTGCACTCCATTATCCCGGCTATAGAAAGCGATGCCGTTAACCGGCCCACGCAACATTTGGAACGTAAAAGCGCGATTTGTTCAATAACTTTGAGAACACGAATAGAAAGCAAGTACTCA
The DNA here is from genome assembly GCA_022539475.1 of Gracilaria domingensis. Classification (NCBI taxonomy): domain Eukaryota; phylum Rhodophyta; class Florideophyceae; order Gracilariales; family Gracilariaceae; genus Gracilaria; species Gracilaria domingensis. The sequence goes on from VCMS01000042.1 coordinate 180,943, forward strand.
ACACGCGGCATGCGACCATTACCAGTTTCCACAGGAAATGGAGCTAATGCCGATTCGCCACTGCTCTCCGGCCGAAATGAAGGGTTTTTGTTGCAGATGGGAAACAAATCAGACAGTGGAACTCTGCCTGCCGCCGAAGCAACCTTCCAGGAAGCGAGTTGGCTGTTAGATGCCATATCCATCATCAGGGTTGCCCACAGCTTGGCGGGAATTGCGGTAATTTCATCCCAAAGCCTCCATCTTCCATGCCTGTAATTTTCGGCCTGCTTAAAGAATCTTTGGCACACATCCGTCAGCATCTTCCTTCTGTCTCTAGGTGAGAGGTAATCCTCATTGTCTCCGCAAATGCTCATGAAGTTGTTCAATGTATCCGAAAGAGAGTCTTGCAGGGCGTAACAGCGACACTTTCTCGATAGGGCATATAAATGAACACGTCTTGCAGCCAATACTGGCCCTATTCTTGACTTTACAGTTCGGTCGCATATATGCTTCGTCCCACTGATGGACATAGCATGCAAGAATCTTTTCAGCTTTCGAACTTTGCTTACAGGCAAGAAACAAGCATTGGGTGCTCCTGAAAATGGCGTAACAACTGCATCTTTTAGAGACCTTGCCTTATCAAAAACAGCTTCATTTCCGCGCATATAAGTCGACTGAGGGCCTTTGTCCACATTGTTATCCAGAGCATAGAAGATGCAGTCAATGAGACATCGATCGGTAGCACAGCGTAGCGATGCAGTGTCCACAGTGGGAACCGTCCCGGTTCTTCCTTTGGGAATAATATACCTACAAGACCCACAAGCTTGCTTTCCCATAATTTCTCCAGCTATGAGGGCAAAGCCCGAATGGCTCTCAATCGCCTCATCAAGCTCAACAAACTCTTCCAATTCTTCCAAGGAATCCAATGACGGTCGCAAGATAGGTCTAAAAATCAGGCTTGTATCGGGGCATCCATGACCTCTAAAGACGCAGTACCCACACTTGACTCCCCTGCGACTTGGCTCAATGCGGGCTGCCGAATCTTTTGAATATCGAGTGTGGTTATAGTGTAATGAGCAAAATCGAGATTCTGCCAATTATTTGAGGAGATCACGGGAATTTTGCTCAGATATTTTAGACCTTTGGCTCATTTCTGAACAGAAATGGGCGCGAGCATGTTCATCATATAACAAAAGTTCGAGAAAAAAAAGATTAGATCGAAGGCTCTTTCCGGGAGTATACAAAGGTATAAGATCTTCTCTCCCACATTTTGCAAGCCTTGCGCGAATACAACATTCGCTTGACTTCCGAACGCTTGCAGCTGTATAACTTCTTTTCCAGGGTACCAATGCTGCCTGGGATTTGGCCCCGTATTTACGAGGATTGCAAATCACTGACCCTCCTTTTGTAGAACACCTGCAATCAGTGCAGAGCTTCACCAGTTCAGGACATCCGGATGCAAATGGGTTCAGAAGAGGTGATGTGTCCACATTCGCTCGTTTCTTTAGTTGAGCAGTGGTTAGGTAGATCAGTACTGTAGGACGTTTTTTTGAGTTCTGTCCACATGCATAACACGGATCATTCTTTGGGGTTAATAACAAATTAGGTCTGATTATAGGGTCGGACGTTACTTCATTGGTTCTAGTTGCATGTTCCGCAAAATACTCTGGACCGTATCAGGTTGTGCAACTCAAAAGAGGCTATGGAAATGGGACAAGCCAACGGATGAGTTGGGTGGAATACCGGACGCAGGGAAAAAATCAGTAGAAACCTTGAGGAGAAGGCAGCCTGCGATGGGAGATGGTGAAAACTGCCAGATGAGGGCGATGGGAAAGGCAACAGGAGAGCAAAAACGAAGGCTTCAACTGGATTACTGATGAGTGCCGCTGCCCAAATTTCCAAATTTTTGGGGCCTCACGGACTGATATAGAATGACGTGTTTTTTTTCAAACGCGGTACAAAATGCAAGTAAAAGTTTTTAAAAAAAATGCACCGTGAAACACGGCGCATTGTTGCTTCTTTTTGGAAATTCAATCTACTTCAGATCAGTGACATGCCAACAAATTAAAATTTGCCAAAACAAAATTCTTGGAAACAAAAAGTAAACGACGAAAAGGTGAGGTGTCGGGTGGAAAAAATATATTTCAATTATTCCGCACTGTCCACTTCAGAACAGTTCTTGCATGTAGTACAACAGTTCTTGCATGTAGTACATTTCAGAACCGAGTAATTCGTTTACTCATTTTTGGAAAACCTGCACTTTTGGCAGGCCTAACGTTTCGTCTTGGACTGGGAGGTCAAAGCCGTTTCGGTAGACTTTTAACTCGAAACCTCCCAGCTCGTGGCAGTTGCTCGCCACAGTAGACGCAATAGGCATTAAACGTAAATTGAAAGCAATAAAGCCTTATCAACGATACAGTAAGGGATGTTTGGGTGGGTGGGAAAAGACGAAGATGAAACGCTCCACGAGAGAATTTTTGGCTGAGATAGAAAAGCAGAGACGTGCAGAGCTGTCGACGGCTTTGCTCGTAGCAGTGAAATAAACCCGTTGCTCATATACCAGTCCAACAAACAGTTCATCTCGCAGTGGGGACACCAAGAAAAAGAAGCGACCCACGCAAATCTGCACGCGAAGATGGCTGTCGATTGACACCTACGCAGATTCAAGAGTGCGGCAGCCTGATTTGAGCCCCTGCATTTGCGTCTCGTTCCCAGATGCTCCAATAAAATATCATCTTCGATTTGTCCACTGCAGCTACATAGTTCGGGTCCTTCTGGGAAACATCCGATGCTTTGACAGAGACAGGCTGTCCACCGCCGTCGCAGCTACCTTTGGAAGCCCCTTAAGTAAGCTTTGGGCGCTCGGCAGCGCCAACAAAATTCCAAGACTTGTCCCATACTATGGGGACAGTTTTAGTTCTTTCAGTATCATTTGTCTGTACACGAAATTACTACCTTCGCATTTAGATAATCAGCCTCTGATTATATACAGATTTGACTTCCTTCACTTTGTCTCGTTCGCTCTAAAACAATTGAACGAATGAAAGAAAAGTGAAAGCCATTTTTTAACATTTTATGACGAAAGAAAAGTTTGGTGATGAAATAACGTTTCTCTGTGTTACATACACAAATATAAAGACTCAGTTGAGTTTAGAGTGGACAAAAAATATAACCTCGTACACTAGATACTCGCTGTCGTACAGTCGCATATCAAACAAATGCACAAAAAGGTCTTGGACCAATGTTTGAAAGCAGATAACGGTTCCAGGGAATTATATTGTATTGTACAACCGCTGTACTTTGGAGTTTTGCGTCTTTTTCTTTGAGAAGTCAGCTTCTCTTCAGAGACAAGCGGTCGATAAGAAGCTCTGCGACAACATCTCCAGAGAAAATTTGCTTCACGCCAATCATTCCATTCGCCAATAATTTGCTTGTACGACAAGGACACCGAAAAGTAGCTCGAAAAGTACAACAGGACCTGTTCTATGGACGAAAAAGCTGACCGAATCGATCGGATTCGAAGAATAGAATATTATTTACGGAATGTACTCGTCATCATCAGCGCGCCAGCCATTCATCGTCGACAGAATCTCCCACACGCTGCGCCGCAGCCGTCTCCGCCATCCGCCTCTCTGCCATTTCAAACAGCCCCTCCAACGTCTCGCTCTTGCCGCGCACGTCTCCGCCCGCCGCGTGCATGATGAACGCGTCCTCTGCGTCGTCAAAGCCAGCACCGGCGTCGAAGAACTCCGTCAAGCTGGTCGCTCGCTTGGGGTGTCGGTTGATCCAGCAGCGCGGCACGGTGGACACGGACTGCCGTCGTGCTCGATACTGGCTGTGAATCGGCGCCATTAGCGCGTCGATGCGTCGCATACCAAAGCACGTGGGCCAGCGGTTGAGCAGAAACAGAAACGCGCGGTTTTCGTACTTGAGCGGGATGAGTTTGTTTGGCTGTGACAGAAAAGCGCTGGACAGTAACGCGTCTTCGAGGAAGCGTGTGGTCCACTCGGATCGCCGGAGCATGAATATGCCGGAGTTGGGGCCATTGATATCGTCCGAGATTAACAACGAATGGTTGTGGCGCTTCATATGCTCCGTGGCTTCGTGCCAGCCCACGTCGGGGCGCATGAACACAGCGTCGGCATCCACCATCAGCACGAACTCGAAACGAGTGAGCAGCTGCTGTGCCAGAGTGAACTTCTTCCATGCTACTGGCAGCGAGACGGGTTCAAGGCTGCTCAACGCGGAGCGACTGGGAATGACGGCAGAGTAGTTCCACACCTCAGCATACTGTCGTTTATTGCGAATGGAGGCGCGACGAATGTGCGTAGGTAGAAAATCATCGATTATGGACGCAATCACGATATCGGGCCCCGTGGCAGGCGGAGGCACTGACTGCCACGGATGCGGGTTTGAGGAGCTGTGGCATCGGTGCGTGAAATGCCAAATCCAGCCAGAGTATGACACTGCGATGTGTCCGATCACAATTGCGGCGGCGAACGTGCGGAAAAGTGGGTGCGCCCAAAGGCGACGAGGCGATCGGAGGGGGAGAGGAAGTAGCAACCATGTACGAAATGCGCCCATGACGATAAACTACATGTCATTCAGCGACAAGATATGCTTGCTCAGTGGCAGTGCCATAAGCAAGGCAGTGCGCGCTTGCGTCGGCATGAGGATGACGCCCTGCCTCTGCAGAATCCGCAGTGCTCTGGAGTGGCGTCGCGAGCATATGGGCCAGCGAATATTCGTCGGAGACGCATCTATATTCCCGCATCTGATCTCGAGATGCGAGGATGAATGATTCTGGTATCAAATAATGCGCGGTAGGATCGCGACGCGGTGAATAACCAGTGCCCAACCGAGATGGCGGGTCTATGCGGTTATGACTTTGTCCATTTGGTTTATTCAGTCCGCGCAGTTGGACAATGCTATGCTGTGCGTCTTCCCCGTTCGCTTGGGCAGGGGCTGAGGGCGGAGCCGATGGCAATTGAACGCGCTTTTTCAATGCAAGTGTTATCGATTCAGATGTTCATCGCAAACATTAGATCTCGCTTCGCTTGAGATGGTCATCATGCGGGCGACTTAAAGCGTAGCCGTATGTCCTTTCGGTTGTTGATCTTGTCGTACCGTTGGCTCGGCCAAGAGCTGTTCTCTTTCTGAGCTCTATTCCCATGTTAACGACAGAACAAAAGAACGGTGAACCTTCCCTGTTATGCTGCTTGACGATTGGCCGAAAGATAAAAAGTTCTCCCATGCGGAACACTGTCAGAAAGAGAACTTCACAGCAGTACACTTGAAACACAAGTGACACTTGTACACGTATACGTTACTCAAGATATTCAGCGATTTGCCGACAACTGCGAAAGCTTGGCAACGGTTCAATTCCGTAGATTCTAGTCGTTGGTCCCGCTGGTAACGGAATCCTTACCAGCTGGTACCGTCGTACCCAACGCCCTCGACATCCCCGTTCTTCTGCCAGTCAACAACGTTTACCGCCGTCGGCTGCGACCGCGTCACCACCACCGCACCTTGCTCGCGCAGCCACGGCAGCAACAGCACGACCGCGTACTCTCATCCCATGGTGCGTCCACGACGTCGCTGCCATAACCCTGAAACTAATTCCCGTGCGTGAGCGCATAATCTCTGCGACAGGCTTGGCCCATAATCATCGCGCCGCCCTTGGTCTCGCCGCGATCGAGAGGCCGCTACAATTAGATCGCGCGCAAACTCCATCTCGGCCTTCGTGACGGCCGGCGGTGGTGGCGGGAGTCGTATACCTTGCGCTGAGAACGACGTACCGGAATGGTGGTGCGGGCTGGTTGGCCATGCCAGGTTGCGCGCCGGAGGCTCGAGCGGTGCTTCCGTACTGGCAGCCACCCGATTACGGTGAACGTTCACTGCCATCGCATGCGTTCGGCATCGACTCGAGCTCTCTCGCGTCTGCCGTCCGAAGGACTTGATGACACGCATCGTTCGTGGTTGGCAGCACATCAGCACGCCCCGCTTGCAGAGGCGAAGGGCGCGTGGATGACTGGGTTGTGTCCACCACGTTCGCAGTGCGTGTGGGTGGCGGCGGTGACGAGCTCGGATGCAACTGCTCGTAGCGCGGCTGCGCGCTCGGTTCGTCGCGAAAACGCACACATAAAGACGTCAGCGCTTCGGCGACTGTAGCCGCGATCGAGACAGACGGTGCGTATTGGAAGTTCTGGCAATGGAGGTCATCTACGCGATGGAGGCTATCTTCGCGATCGACACCGTCACCATGTACCATGGTCGCGAACCCCCTCTCGTTGATACGTCGCAGCAGGCGTGAAGAAACGTGGGTGCGGCTACCGCACAACTGAAGACCGCGTCGCGATTCGTAAGACCAGGCGTCAGTGGCAGGGACAGCGGTGTGCGCGCCACAGGGTGAGATGCGGTCAAAGCGCGCGGCTGCTCGACGGCACGGGCAGCGAATGCGGTGGACGACAAAGGAGCTTGACGGGGTGGTGTCAGTTGGTGTGCGTCGACGGTCGGTGTGTTGACGATGCTCGGTGGGTGGCTCGCATGCCGAGGAGGAGACGGCGCAGTTTGATCGGGTGCCTGCGGGGCGGTTCATGGCGGCTGAACAAAGGCGGATGAAACAGGAGACGAAGGCGGTGGTGTTAGCGCAGGAAAACGGCTGAGCCGGAGAGCGGCGGGCGGCGGAGCGGTGAGGCGAGCGCGCTTCATTGTCGCGGCGACGCGCGTCGGCGCGCTCGTCGACTCGTGCGAGAACAGAGAAGCAAAGCACTGCGCGTCGAAAACCTTGACTCGAGTCGAGAGGTATCAACGATTCGGCCGTGTGACACGTTTGCAATTTGTAAACTGAAGTCCAGTTCGAACCCACACCGCGGTGCGGTGCTCTCGCCGCGCCGTTTCATGTCCGCCGAAGCCTGGTATCTATCCTACCCTTGGTAGGATAGAGAGGCAGGCGGCGCAATATTCCAAAGCGCTCCAGCATCGCGTGTAGCCTGGAGCCAGGGTGTTCGGTATTCTATCGCGCACGAATTGCAATTTGCCACAACTGCCCCGCAACTACAGATCTCCCGTCGCATCCTTCCCGTCGGCGCCAATCCGCCTTGCCATCACATCGCCATGTCGCAGCTCAGCCCAAATCGCTCCTCCGTCTCTCAGACGTATCGCTGCACGCCTCCAACACGTAAAACCAACCGCCCCGCGGCGAAAGCCCGCCCGCCGCCGCGCACGCCTTGTCGGCGTGTGCCCCACACCCCGCTCCCCTTGCCGCCGCCGCGCGCGGCGCAAAGCGCCTGCTGTGCTCGGCACCGGCCGCCGCCGCCTCACCCAGCCCTGCGTAGTGCGCCAGGCTCAGGCCACTGTCCCTGCCCATGGCGCAGCGGCGCTCTTCAAAGCGCTGTCTCCTCCACGCGCGGCACTGCGAGCGGGACGGGAACGGCCACTTGAGTGCGCCGACGCTTCGGCGAGCGCGGGCAGGGCGGCGACGAGCGTAGTGCGGCCGGCGCCGTGAACGGTGTGATCAGGGAAGAGGAAGGTGAAGCGCGTTGCACGATTTCGCTGTCTGTGCTCTCACCAGACAGCTCGTCCGCGTCTCTCTTCCTTCCCCGACGCTGCGGCAGCGGTGTCTCCGCGGCACTTGGCGGTGGTGGCGGCGTGGGCGAGGTTTTGCCCCGGACATAGGCGGTGCGACGGCGAGGGCGGCGCTGTCGGAAGGCCTGGCGATTGCGGCGTTTAACAATGTTTGCTCGCGATCGAAGGCGCGACGCGATCGGCCCGTCGAGCGTCGCCGCTTGTGGGGTGGGCGGGGCGGTTGCATCTGACGACGATAGGTTGGCGGCAGCGCGATCCTTGGAACCGCTGGGGGTAGCGCTGGTCATGGTGCGATGATGAGGAAGAATATGAAAAGGATGAGATGGACAGCGGAAGAGTGAAGTGTTTGGAACTAGGGAGAAGAAAGGTTGCATGAGGACTCGAATTATGTCAGCAGCAGAAGCAAGCGCCGCTTGTATACGCGCGTGGTTCTGACTGCATCCGCCGTCTGCTCCCGTCACACGGCGCGGATCATTACGAAATGACTCTCCCGCCGCGCGAGAGGCGGCGGGAGAGGCGATGCGGTGGCGGTTTGAGAGAAGTTCTGTTGGGGAGGGGAGATGTGCTTTCTGCTTCAGGGGTGGTGGCCACGGCGACGTCGCTTCCGAGGTATTGCCTCAACAGTTTTGTGGAGAATCATGCACTACAGTACTAATGCAACACCCGCTGCCGACACGTAGTATTTGTCTGTACCTTCTCACCTTCTGCATTCGTGAATCATGCGTCCACATTGAGCTGTCTTTCCATTGCATTCACATTTGCGTCATCTGCGTTGTCCTTTACAGTTGCATTAGATTTTCAAGGATGACAAGTGATACGAAGATAATGCTTCATGTCATCGCGAAATCTACCACTGTCATTTTGATCATTGTCTCTTCAGCGGAGCAAGCTGAGCTCAACTGCAACAACAACTGTCAGTAGCAATGGATCAGAACCAAAGTACCTGTCAAGCCCGGAAAGACTGTCAAAGTTTACTGTGTGCTGTTTCAAATTGTGCGGCTGACTTCGCTCGTTGGCGTTCTCTATTGTCGAACCACGGCAATCGTGAACGCTTTGTCATGTAGCAAAACACACTCTCACCTTCGACTCGAGCTGTTAAGTGTCATAAAGATAGTAAACGCTGGATTACAACTCTTGGAAATTTCTCGTTGGCGTCGCTCGTCGCTAAACGAGAGATGTTCGTTGGGCTATCTTCCATTTGAGCCAGCAGTTCCTTTTTCCCAATTCTGATTCAAAGTCTTCCTGTATGAGAAGACGTGTGGGACAAAAACTTTTAGCCAGCCCTTTCCAATAAGCGTTAACTTTCTTACGTTCTTCCCCATCTGTTCTGGCACGGTATCAAGCGAAGCGATTGACAAACTCTGGTTCCACATTAAAGAAGAAGAAGACAAACTCTGGTATATTGAAAGTTAAATGCTTTATTGTGTACTACATAGATAGTGCCACATCTACATTGCTACATTCCTGCAACGATCCAAAAGAACGTAGCAAAAGCCTCTTCACCAGCTCCCGCGAAGGTGACCACCTATGTAATGCGTGCGTCCAACGTACACACCCGCCCCAAATTCATAGCCCAACGCCTCAGTAGAATGAGGACACCATACGTTCGCAATGTAAACTTCCGGTTCTCCGACGAGTGGAGCCTGAACCGCTTGCATCGACGGAGGGGCGAAAACGTGCGACTGATGATGTCTCTCGGCTGTGAATCTGTCCTCGTATCCCACGAATCTCCAACGCGCCGGCGTTGGCGGCGACGGCAACCTCGGTTTAAGATAAGTGCGATGCGTCGGGAATCGGTTGGTCTGGAGGTAGCGGCGGGGACGATGTGCTTTCGTAATTTCGTTGCGAGGAGGGAGTGGGAATGCAGTGTTTTCCGTCGGGGCTTCAGGAGAAGCTGGGTCAGTCGCTGACAAACTTTGACGACCGGACGAAGATACCTCCTTCAGCGCTTCTGCAAGCGGATTGCAACCCGCCCCGTTGGGAGCTTTCATGTTATTGTGATGTCGATCGCCGCAACTAGAATCCGGCGGTTCTGCCAAGGACTTCTGAGATTGCGAGGACGATGAAGAGGGAACGGAGCGAATCTCGATTGCGTCGTATGTAGTCTGGTGTGGGGTGGCTGCGTCGGCACGCTCGCTGGACAGCGGGCAGGGCGGTGGGGATGAGGCGCCGCAGTTGGAGTGAGCGGCGATTGGGGCGGGTGAAGACATATTGGATGAGCGGGTAAGAAAAGAGGAGGATGGCACTGCTGACAGAGATGGAGAGAAGAAGAAAGGGTGGGGGAGAATGGCAGGGTGTGGCGATGGTAAGCGACGGGCGCGTCGCGTTCACTAGGCTTGCAGCCGCCATACTGCGGGGGCGCCCTCTCCCAAAGTGCGCGCGCCATTCTCACGGCGGCGCGGGAGAGGTGTTCCGGTTTCGGCACTTGCGGACGGCGACGGCGCTTTCGTGGGCGCGGCGGCAGTGGGCGGCGGCGACGTGGCTTGGCATGACTGTCGTGAGCGGAGCTGCGCTCCTTTTCCGAGACGCGAAAGGTCGATCTCCTGTCAAGAATCTTGACTCAAGGTGAGTCCTAGCCACGGCAATGACTGCCCCACGTGGCATCGTTGAACAGCAATACATGAAAACTTTCCTAACTTTGGTCAGAATGCTTGAAAACAGGAAGAGTTCTCGCCCGAGCTCTTGGCGCGCTTTGGTGCTGAAGGAAAGAAGGATACCCTTGGGACTTGAGGCTACTACGACGGGTACCGACGGTATGGTGTACACTGCATGCACGTGTCGAGAGGGCCTAACAGGCCGAATGCAGAAATTGCCATCCGGTCAGATGGTCAAATACCAGCCAATAAAATCGCTTGATTTCGGATTGAATCTGGTCGCTGCGAAACCAAATCCGGCGTTCTGAAAGGACCCTCAAGGGCTCCATTTACCTAGCCAAACCGTGCACCAGATGTCGGAAATGCAAAAATGCACTCTCGATAAGCAATAGGAGCTCTGAACCCTTGGTAGGGACCGTTGCCGCGTATCTACGACGGATTTTGTGATGCACAGCATCAAAACGAAGCTAAAGGCTTGACACAGACGACAAAAGTTGTCCAGTACCACAGGAACAGCCTACTGAACCATTACAACTCAATTTTACGATACGTCGTGGCGCTTTGTACTTGTAGAGCACAAAAGCAGTGGCAACGACTTATCGTCGTCACAGACTTCACAAGAGAACCTTTCTGTGAAACGTTTATTGCGTCGAACCCAGAACCCCACTATGTTTTTCGCAGCCCGTGCGGGACTAGCAATAGCCGCAAGATACGGAAGGCTTTTCTCAGCTTAAGGTGTCCGATACAAACACTCTCAACGCGACTCAGTCTGCCTCCTCTGAGCGATCGAAGAGTTTTGTCTTTTAGCGAAATCATCTTAGAGTGGCCCTGAAAAGTTTTGGCCATTTTAGTGCGAGAGCAATTCTTTCAGAATCGCTCGGCAGCTAGCTAGTTCTAGTTGAGCTAGTCCGCTCATAAATGAGAGAGAGAGAGCTCTAGATTTTCTTTGAGTTGCTTCAGACTACCTTACGATCAACAATAGCACAAAGCTTATTTGAGGCAGCCGAATTTGGCTCACTGGCGAGCCAGCGAATCTCTGAACAAACCCAAATTTCTGGTATTCTGGCGGGCTTGCTAGTCCTGCATTCACCCAATGAGAACGTCAGAGCTCCCCTTCTGCTGTGACTGAAGTTATCGTTACCCTTGTAAGTTCCTGCAGTTCCTTGGTTCACAAACATCGAACAGCCATTACACCTCCGAAACACCCAAGCCCAGGAACCACACATCGTAAAGCTTTCTTGCGATGGGTTTCTTTGTTTATCGTGCTCGAGCGATAACAAAATTTGGGCCCAAGCCTTCGAGGCGAGGGAGCAATTCAGTTGTCGAGTGACCCTTTATCTGCACCCGGCAGCACCCGGTAGCTTGATATAACCCAGCAAAGCAGATGTCATAATAGTGCAGGCCCTTGACAACTAATCTGTACCAGTTGGAACCACGGGATCCTTCCATCCAATGGATCTGACGCGGAGTTTCACTGGGATACACACTGTTTCTCCCTAAATACATTGCTACCATACTGATGCCACAACACATGACGGTATAGTAATATTGCGTGTACGACCTTTTGTCTTTTGACGCACGTGTATGTGAGCGTGTGGAAACAACGTAACGTCAGGGTAGAAAGGACTGCAACTTGACTTCATGTCATGCAGACACATACAAGCGTAGCTCTTACGAAGCTAGATCTGTAGTCAATGGCTGCTGTTTTAGAATAAGCATTCTTTAGCAAACCCCACGCGATACGAGGAAAGGAGCGTAACGTGTCTCAAGAAGGGAAGAAGAAGAAGGAGCGTAGGAATACTAGAGAATAACCTTGTCCAAAGGAATAGTGTAACCCTTGGTGGTTAGAATGTCGGAATCTTTCCCAAACAACACTTCAGCTCGAGCTAAAACGAACGTTTACCCGTTTCGGCGGCAAAGCATCTATCGACAGCACATCGTGGGCTTTCCGTTAATAGTAACCCATCGCGCTTTGCATGACTGCAGTCCTCCACCAATACCAGAACCACCTTGCCCTCCATTACCCTGAAGGAAACCATTCCCACCAAAACCACCATCCCCACCCCCCAAAAAACCCCCACCATTCCCACCATTCCCACCAACAGCACCAAAACCACCAAAAACAAAACCCCCAACATTCTCCCCACCACCCCCAAATCCATTTCCGATCAAGGAGCCACCATCCCCAACCTTCCCACCATTACCCGCACTTCCGAAACCGAAAGAACCATCACTTCCAGTTAAACCAACACCGTCATTGCCGCCATTACTTCCAAAGTCATCCCCGAGAAGAGCTCCACTGCCGCCAACTTCGCCCCCGACTCCTCCGATGCCTATGCTGCCAACTATCAGTCCTGAGTTGCCATGACTACCACTTTCGCCAGTCCCCACATGGCCGCCATTCCCGGGACTCGTGCCACTGATGCTCTGGACCGATTCAGAGCCATGATTTCCACCATCTCCTTCGTTTGGCTCCCACACTAACAATTCTTCAGCTTTACAAACAAGTTCAACTTGCCCATATTCCACTTCCAGAAATGAAACGTTTGCTGAACCACTTTTCTCGATGACTTTCCATACCTTTCGTACTGCACGGCGTCCGTCTTCTGAGGACTCACTGTGTAGAATATGCGTTGCACTATTATCAACAAAGGGACACTCCACTACATCGCCGTTTTCTGAGATGCAGATGCCGCTTTTCACACATATGAGCACTTCACTCGATGAGAGGCAAAACAGAACCAAAAGAATGGTTAGAACCAAAGGAAAACGTCCCATTCTTGAATAGAGCAGACGACGCGAAGGTGGCCAAAAGCGAGCCGCACAACATACATTCAGTGTCTGACGTTTTGAAATCCTGTTTGCAGCTGTATCATCTGCTCATATCCTTGTCTTAAATCTTCAGCGGTTCCCGTCATCAATGCCAGAGAACAAATCACATTCTACCACTTTTGAGTGATAACCTACTCCAGTCGGTTTGTGGGCTTCCCATCGCACGTTCTTTCTCTGTCGAATTTGCTGGCTGAAGTACAAGGCTCTTATGATGCTGCAAGCCATGCAATGTGTTGTAGAATTGCTGGCCTTAACAAAATCTCTGTAATGAAGACTGCTTTGTATCGAAGAGCAACAACGGAGGACCTGACTATCTAGTAGTTAACGGGTACACCACTACTCCCTTTACCATTTACGGATCAAATTCTGTCATACTTTAGACACGATGTTTGCTGACTGGCTTGCTCGTAGAAGCGCAAATTAGCGAGTATCGCGCCCCCTCGAACCATACGGGTCGCATGTTGATACAAATTAAGTTCTTTCGGGAATGCCTCAAAGGATACAACAGGGAGTCTTTGTTGCTATGGGTCTCACTGATGTTTACGGGCTAATCAGGATCAGCCGACCTTATCAGAGCCTTGAACTTACTTGGAGGTATGCAATGGACGCATAGGAATGAAATGCTTGTAGACTTCCTCACGGAGTCGACTCTTGTAGAGTATCTAACATGTTCATACCTGTTCGAGCACAAATCGTGAGCCTTGCAATCACTTTCACTTTCGTTGCAGCTGAGATTGGGGCGATCTTCGTGATCAGGACTCTTAATCGCATATTCGAGACTTCTGTCTTGCGAAGCAGCAGAAGGGTATTCGTCTACCGACACTGCCATCGTCTAAAGCTTATATCAGCGGGAATTCTCTTTTCTTTCGTTGCGCTGGAATCGTTTACATCTTCGCTGACCTCTACCGCCTTCAGAGATGAAAAGATTGAAGAGAATTGTTTCAGCATGGTGCTCACTGATGGGAATATCTCACAAAGTGAGGAAGAAGCATTACAGGCAGATATCATCTCGTTCAAATGTCTCCAAAACAACGGCGCGTTGTTCGAACAACGAGCCGGAAACGTGAGTCTGGATTCAACTGGATCTTCCTGCGACGAGGAGCCACTGTTTGAATTCAACAGATCTTCGCTCGTTACGAGGTCACTGTCAGAGACTCGGAGTCGTTGCGGTGTGCAGAATCTCACTGAAATTTGCCCTACTGATGAAACGAGTGAAACCATCGAGATTGAGTTATGTTTGCACTACATGCTTGATGACAGGGAACTGTTCCTGGGCACCGGTTTGCTACTGAATGAAAGCAATGTCGAATCCGTAGAGATGTTCGTGTCGAGAATACGAAGAAATCCCACTTCTGATCTAATATCAAATATCGTAGACAACGCGTTGAGTCTCCAGCTCAACATGAATACAATGGACCCAGTGGAATTTATGAGAAGGTCCTTCACGAGACTAGTGAAAACAAAGTGTGAGTTCACGCAAAGCACAACAGAAGGAACTGATGTGCCTGTTTACGTTTTGGCCACTATTACATCTGTGTGGGCTGGGTTCGCTCTAGCTGCTTTGATAGTTTTCCTCGTAACTCGAAAAAGGGCACTGGTTGACCTTAGCGATCCATTCTGGTGGGCCAACAACGGCGAGATGTATAAGATGACTTCGAGAAAGAATGTGAATGTTATGATTGTGGATAGAATTCCAAATGTTTACCATTCAGACTCAATGACCGAGAGCGTTTGACGTCTTTAGGCATTTTCTACAAACCAAGCATTCCCGTCGCTAATGAAGCACTTCGCCAATATGGTGGAATACTCTTGTTGCCCTTCTTGCCACACTGGGTTTAGCACACAGCAAAGAGGGCCTTTGGTAAGCAGTTCACCGTCTTCGTGACTTCGTATCAGCGCTTAGTTTTTGGGAGTAATAGCAACGATCTTAGTGCATTTACGGAATACGAGCGTTTCCGTTCAGCAAACTCGAAATGAAAGGAGCAAATCATGCGTGAGATTGCGGAAAACGAGCAAAATCTTGCAGTTGTTTCCAAAAGTACAACAATGTTCGTCCAAGAGATCCGTCTTATTTTTTATTAAAAATGTGAACCATTGTAAGTTGACAGGTTGTTCCTGGAGCATGCGGGAAACGAAATCATGAGATTTGAGCAAACCAAGGTTTGCAGAAGAAGTCGCAAGGCTTCTTTGAAAATTTGCAAAATAAGCAAATTTCTGCTTCTAAAGAGTTTACTCAATAGTGGGAGTCTCCTGAAAACACAAATGGCAAACGCTCATTTCCAGAAAAACGCGCGTTTGCGTCCGGCAGACAATCTGAAAATCGCAAGCGCGCGTACGGCAGCACCAAAGCGCAAAAGCCCGACAGAGAGAATCCCTGCATTTTCTTCCTTCCTATCAACCTCAGCAACTCATTTGCATATGGCACTTTAGCCATCTTGTAAAGCCTTTTTGACGGCTATTGCTTTTCATCGCTATGATGATGCTAGGAAAAGTTCCAGAGCAAGCACGATGTAAGACGATTAATGAACACTACTAGTGCGTTGGGACTGTTTCTTGGTCATCGAGACTGCTTTTTGCTCAGTAAGCATGGCTTACAGGCACCGCAATGATAGATTCTCTTGTTAAATAGACGGAGCTATAGTGCTAGGTTCAAGCCGAAACGCATTGAGCTTCTCGGGCGCGCTGCATTTTTCCTTTGCGCGGTGAAAGGAAAGGCGAAACTTCCTTTTTTTCCGCGGGATATGCGGTTGTGGAAGGACATGCAAGAACAAATGAGACTTTGCGTGGTACGCACAAGATCTTTGCACGTCTCTGTGCGTCGAGCGAATTCGATGACACATGTGACGGAAAGTGCACGAATCCTGACGGTTTGCGTGCACACAAGAAACGCTTTTGTATTTTCAGGAGATGCCCAGTATCATACATAAAGTAAGAAAGCTAGAAAGCTAAATAGTTCTCTTTTGAACTTTATGCTCCACAATCATTACGTTTTTGCTGAAATATTTACAAATCTGAATTTTTGTCAAATTTCTAAAACATTTTATGATAGTCAAAAAAAGGAAAAATAAAAAAATAAGTTCCAAATTGTTGGCATGTCTTCTTAACATGTCTGCAAAAAGCTTAGAAACTTAAATTAGTTTTAATTCTCAAAGAATATGTCCTCCTAATTTGGACCAACATGAACCTTTTCTTCTTTTCGTTTTTTGGTTGGTAGTCTATCTGTCTAATTGCATCCTATGTCCAAAAACGAAACAAAACGTTTTGTGTGACACGGCCCATGTTTTTGATACAAAATCCTAGCGTTTACTACATTGTTTGAAGAAAGTACCTACGTTCTAATTATAAACGATGAAAAGGAGAATGGTACCATAAATGACTTAATGCGCTAAAAAGATACAGTTAGCAAGGTTTTTTAGAGAATTTAGCTTAAATTAGATCAACGTTATTTTTGTTTAGGATGACGCTGCCAACAGTAAGATTTCTGCGACAAATTGTAATTCTTGCAACTTGCAACTCGCTAGTTAACAGAAATATAACTTATTGTTCTCTTGCGAAGTGGAAATACTTGACCAGAACTTCACAACAGGTTACGGCTATTTTAATAAACATTTGAGCACTAGTAAGAAGAACTTTTGTTTTGCAACCACAATTTCAGACAAGATACGTGTGAAATGTTTTGCTAAATGCCCGATAACTTGAATACATGTTCAAATTACCAAAATCAAAAATTCTTCAAATCGCTTTTACTCTTGATTTCTGACCCCGCATTGCCAGCAACATTTTGACAACCATACGCAACCACAAAAATTTATGTACCGAGCATGTTGCACTTAAGAGAGGTCGGAAATGTTATTTTAATTTTCGGCGTGAGTCAAAAACGCAAAAACGTGACCAGACGTTCTTTGACTTACTTGCCTTGACTTCATCATAACTAAAAAATGGGGACCTCAAATTATAACATTTTCTTCCAAAAAATATTCACTATTTTGCAAATATATCGACTAAAAAGTAGCTAGTTTTGCATAAATCAGCCTTCAATCCAAAAATTAGTTGCTGTGTTATAATCTACTCTAGATCTTCTCTGTAGCATTTGGTGAAAAGCTGTTTTGTTTCGGCTTTCGTTTGGTGCAAACCATATGTAGAGGATATAATAAACCACTCTAATCTTATTTCAAGTTTCTAATTGGGAGCTTTTCGAGTCCAAAATTATAATGTCGTGTAAGACGTTTTTCACTTTTCATATCCTCTCTTATTTTGTAGTCATTGTCCATTTTTTCAATCACGTATTGGCTTCTACTAACAGAAGGCTAAGACACTTGAAGATCAAACCACACTGCACTGCGGCTAATTTTGTCAGGCTTATTTATCAATTTCAGTGCTGCTTGGAGGTCAGTCCACGCGCCTTCAGCAATGTCAGACCTCTTATATAAAACCTTAGCCTGCTAGCCCTCTTCTAAATGCTTAGAGAGCATTCGTGCTACATAACATAGTTCTTCTCTTACCTAATGCGTTAAAGGGCACATTTCTCTGCGAAATAGTGCAGATCGTCACATATTGATGCCCCAGTCCAAATTCACAATGCAATCGATATCACGAGTCACACGGAATTCTCTTTACAATGCCTTCTTGTTATAAATCACATCAAATGCAATTAATATTACATCCTTCTCCTGCATTTTATACTAATTCCTCTGTGGAAACCGGTTACTTGTGGTGCAAAACCCTGCAAAGAAGAAGACACAAAAAACCTTTTAAACGTTCCCTTTAAAAGGTGATCACAGCAAATATAGCGCTCCCAGAAATGGTGCAACAATTTGGGTGTAACCCAAAACGAAAAAGTTACGACAGTCAGAATGAGGTCAAAAGAGTTGTGCTAGAGGTCAGGAATGATATATAGAAAACGGCCGTGCCGGGCGAGGGATGTTACGAGACAGACACAAACACGCAGATGTAGCAAGAGCCGCAACGAGAGGAGCTAGCCACCAGATCAACAAGAAGAGGCAAAATAACACGGGCACACGTGTTTTGCGTACCTGTTAAATAATGACAAAAAAAATAAACAAGCAAAAGAATACACACAATAGTGGCAGAAAGCTCTACAAGGTAGATAACTATTCCCTCACCAGAGAGACTCTTGTAGTATAGTGAAGTCAGCGCTGTTATGTGGTTCAACCAATCGGTGTGGCAGGTAAGAAGGGGTGTGTCAGAGGCTGGCAGGACATGCGAGGTGTCCCACGTGTACGGAGATGGCACTCCGTGCGGACTTGTACGATAGGAACTACACGTAGCATAGTTGTAGATAGATGGCACCCGCTCCACCTCTGGATATTTTCGCCAAGTGGGCAGGGTGCCGATTCGAACTGTACGCCGTGAGTTGCAGCGTCGAGGTGCTACTTATGCACCTCCGCTCGTCCCGTACACTCAACTAGTAAAGGGTAAGCACCACCGTCCCAAACTACTAGTTTGCGAAAGCAGACCTGCGATACTATACTGTGCGGGACAATTACTAGGTTTACAAGCCGTTCAGACTCAACGCGCGTATCTCGACCGTGTCTGAGGCTCCCAACCGCCCAGTCTCCCTACGATCGCCGGTTGCTGGCGTTCGTTTCCACGCCTTACACTTGTACCCAACAGGATCACGGGACTACACGCCCCGCTTACGAACTTACTGGGATCGCGCCTCTAGGACTCTTTCGCGTGACGGCGCTATCTCATATTGGTCTCCCGACCTAGAAGTGGGATTCGAGTTTTCCGTACAGAGTACCAAAAGATCTGAAGAAGATATCTCGTGATGAACACACATGACGCAAATGTGGAACCGACCGTAAGGGTTGATGTCGAAAAAGAACTGGCCCAGTCCGTCGAGCCTCCCCCGCAGACCGCTTCGGATACCGCTTCGGTTGGCCGCCGAAATGCCCGTGGCACTGCACTTGCCCCCGACTTCCGCCTGGAGAACCCTGAGATACTTTTGCGCAAGTCCTCGAGGCCCTCCAGGGCCGCCGCCGCTTCTTCCGACCGGAATAATGAAGCTCCAGTGAGTTTGGAGGGAGCAGAGTCGCTTCCGCAACTCTCTGCTCCGACCGTACAGAACACTTCGGAACGTACGCCGAAGACGCTTCCAGAACTGGGGAAACAGCTTGAGCCTTACTGGCATTACAAGCTGAAGAATGAGATTGAAGCTCGTGTTCCCGTTCGGGTTGAGCCTTATCTTCATGAGCGCCTTCCGGAGTTGTTGACCGAAGTAATCACCCCGACAGTCCACGAGACTGCCGAGGCGATTATACAACAGTTGATACCGATCGGATTTGGTGAAGGTGAACAGGAAGGCCGACCGGCAGTTTACACGGCAACGGGAATGTTTCCACCCCTTTCCAAGTCTCTAGTTGTCCGACCGGACTTAGCCGCTGGCTATTTACCCGCCGAACGAAACAATGAGCCGCACCCAGAAGGGGGCCAGCAGAGTGCCCCCATGGCTTCTGTCCTCCCGGTGGTTCCTCATCGAGATGACCCAAACGGAGATTCAGACGACTCTTCTGAAGACAAGAGAAGAGGCCGTCGCAGGAAGGGCGGTAGGGCTGATGATTCCTCCGGTTCGGATCATCCCCGCGCTCGGAAGGACCGACGTCGTCGTAGACAGAAACGACGCTCTTCTGATTCGGATACTGATTCTGACCGCTCGGATAGTTCTGATACCGTTTCCAGAACTGACAGTGACGAGGACTCAGACCGTTCTGATCGCAGACGCCGCTCCGATCGGCATCGTTCCCGTTCGAAGAAGGCAGCGCCCAGGCGCATCAGACCGCTGAACGAACTGTTCACTAAGGTGGTGGACTACCGCACGTATCGCTTGGACAACCGCAGTCACCGATATAATGCAAGGGTAGCGCGCAAGATTGGGCGCTACCAGAAGAAGTTGAATGTCCAGATGAAAGGACATTCCTTCTCCGGTGCGGTTTCTATATCAGTCTTGAACTTTCTGCAACGGTTCAAGACCGCTTGCAACCACAACGGACTGTCCGAGGCAGCACTATTTTGGTGCTTCCAATTCTACCTTACCGGACCGGCCCATGCTTTGATCCAGTCCAGGCTCCTGGGAGAAACGGGCGCCGTTGATGTACGTTGGGGTGAGATGCTCCGTACGTACTCGGAGGTTATCAACTTTTTGTTGACTACGTACGCTACGGATGAAGTCATTGCTGACGCCTATGCGGATGTCACTCTCTACCGCCAGTCTTCTGGGATGTCCGAGACGGAATACTCTCAGAAACTGTTTTGACGAAGGCCCTTCGCTGCGGCAATGTCTTCTCCGATCGGAGATTGAAGTCCCTCTTTGTGGAGGGTTTACTGCCTTCGATACGGGCGAAGGTGCGTACCCACCTCACGACGCATCCGTCTATCGGCTACGATGCGCTCGCGAGGTAGGCCGAGTCATATGGCGACACGCACCGCTCGGCGAAATGTCAATCCGTTCGGGTTGACACGCAAACGCTGCGTCCTTCTGGAACTAAGGCAGTAACAAGCCGCTCCACGGGAAGGAAGATCTTGAGCTTGCAGAGCACCGAAACGGAATCTTTCGCCACCAACTCGGACGATGGTGAAGCAATACTTGCATTCTGGCAACGTAGCTCCACTCCGTCGGTGCCGACGACGCCGTCGTCACCTTCGAATTATTGCCGCTCAGACTCTTACCGCACGGCGACTGCCATTACGCCTCAAACAGCTGCGTAGCCAGCGCAGTCTCAAGGACGACTGAGGGATCGCCCGTGTCGGATCTGCCTTTCCAGGGAACCAGATCATTTCAAGATGATCCCGCCCGGTGTTCGAGAATCTCTTCTTGCCGCACGGGAGAAGAACTACTATCTCCGCCGAGAGGAGGGGTATTACAACCGCGACGGCTCCGCTCGGATTTCTAGTGGTGTACATTCGCCCACGCCTGTCCACGCTGCTCCTGTGGTACGCTGTGTTGCTTCCCAACCGGTCATGGTTGTCGAGGAGAACGCAGCAGTGGAGCAGGAAAACGGAACAGAGGACGCGTAGAGGTGCACCGTCCTCCAGGGCCGAAGCGCCTCACCAAAGTGGACTGTACTGATCCTGCCTCCGATCCGGACGAACAGTCGCTTTACATGCTTTGGATGAGTATGAGTTGGCCACGCCAGTTATGTTGATGAGCAGCGTCTACTGTAAAGTGAATTTCTCCGTCGGCTTTTCCCGATCGGTAATGTATCCACTTACGGGCGTTCTCGACACTGGCGCCGGCCCAAATCTCATCCATGAGCGGCACCTCCCACCGCACTGGAAGACGCATCTACAACCACGAAAGGTCCAGAACATTACGGATGCTGCCAGTAATCAGATGGACATCCTCGGTGTTGTACCTCTTCTGGTACGACGTGGAGCTCTGCACGTACGAGTACCGTTCTTGGTAGCCAGCAACCTTGCAGTCAGCTGCCTTCTCGGTACCTCTTTTATCGACAGATATGTTTTGGCGATTCTACCTCCGAAACGGACTGTCGTGCTACGGCACTCACACCCCGTTGCTTTTCAATCCGCATCTGGGCGAAGCACAACTCCGCCCGGATACCCTCAGAACCCTTCTCCTACTACGGACCGGACGACGCCGTCAAATAAGATTCGCGTTGCCCGCCCGGTTACGATACCTCCGATGTCGGAATCTCACGTTCTGGTAACCACTAAGGCCGCTGTTCTGATGTTTATTCAAAGACACCACCGTACGGCTCATAGAGAAGAGCTCACTCTTCTTGCTAACGGTGTAATGGAACCCCGACCGGATATCCCTTTCTATGTTCAGGTGGCTGGCTTTTCTGACCGTTCGGTACGCCTTCACAAAGGCACATTCGTTGGTCTAGCCCTATCATCTGCTATCGCTCTGATAAGCCCGCAATTTTCGTCTCGGAGCGACGAAACTACGGAGGGGGGCCCCAAGTCCGAGTCTCTTTCCATTACCGACACGGATACACCAAACGAGCACGAGCCACCGTCGGACCCGGAAGATGACTGGATCTCTAAGGTACAGTTGTCATCTGAGTTTGGCTCCGAGCGGGATAATGTTATCGAGCTACTCAGACCTTTTCGGGACATGTGGGACGGCCATCTAGTCCGTATCGCTGCCGCGAAGCACCGGATCCAATTGGAACCTGGTACGAAACCTATCTACCAGATGCTATACCGAGCGGGTCCTGCGCGTCGGGAACTTGAACGCAAGGAGGTCAGCAAGCAGCTGGAGATGGGTGTAATTGAGCCTTCATCGGCTGAGTGGGCGAGCCCGTTCGTGTTCGCTCAGAAGAAGGACGGCAATCTACGCTTTTGTGTAGACTACCGCCGTCTTAACGCAGTTACCGTTCGGGATACTTATTCATTACCGAGAATGGAGGAGTGTATCGATTCACTCGGGAGGCGAAGATATTTTCCACCCTGGACGCCAACAGCGGATATTGGCAGACCGAAGTGGATGAAGCCGACCGGGATAAGACCACGTTTACTTCCCACATGGGACTGTATCGGTATATTCGAATGCCGTTCGGATTGAAGAACGCACCAGCGACCTTCCAGAGAGCGCTGGATATCATACTGTCTCGTGTGAAATGACAGTACGCGTTAGTCTACCTTGATGACGTCATAATCTAATCCCGCACGGTTGCTGAACATTACGACCATGTTCGGACTATCTTATCACTCCTCCGATCGTCTGGAATAGTTCTACGTCTGGATAAGTGCTACTTCTTTAGTCGTACTGTGGATTACTTGGGCCACGTTATCCGTCCTGGAGAGCAACAGGTCTCTACGGAGACTCAAGATGCTATCCGAGCGGCTAAACCACTCACCAACCAGACGGAGCTTCGGTCGTTCTTGGGACTCTGCAACGTCTTCCGACGCTTCGTGCAGAGCTTTGCCCGAATTGCGGCTCCTCTGAACCGCAAACTCGAGAAAGGCCAACCGGTCAACTTCGAGACACTGAACGATACGAAATATGAAGCATTTGACGAGATCTGTCAACGGTTAATACGGCCTCCCATCCTGGCTATTCCACGTCAGGATATGCCGTACATTCTGGACACTGACGCCTGTGACAAACAAGTCGGGTCCGTCTTGTTACAGAAGCAACCAGACATTGATCTTCTCCCTATCGGATACTGGAGTCGCTCTTTGACGAAAGCCGAACGGGCTTATTCCACAACCGAACGGGAATGCCTCGCGGTAGTATGGGCAATATTGCACCTCCGCCCGTATCTAGAGATGGGAAGGTCTACCCTCCGAACGGATCACCACGCGCTGAAGCGGATACTCAATCTGGCGGATGCCTCCGGACGGCTCGCTCGATGGCGACTTCGTCTCATGAAGTACGAGTTTGATATCGTACACCGACCGGGCATTAAACACCGGGCCTCTGATGCGCTCTCACGAATTCAAACGGACGGTGAAGACGAGACTCATCTTGACGAGGAGATCCTTTGTCTCTTGTTAGCAGACCAAACGGAAGATGATGGAGGCCTCATAGCGGATGTCATTATCGACGGCGAAGTCATTAAGGATGTCGCAGTGGACTGGTGCGACGAGAATGCACCGATTAGATGCCCTGAGGTTATGGCTATCGTGGTGGAGGAAACTGAAGTCCAACCGGTCACCTTGGAAGAGCTTATTCGAGCTCAGGCCGAGGACGAGTACTGCAAGTCCGTGCGGAAGGACGTGGTAACGGCATTACCCTCTTCGACGTTAACCGCCACGGAGTACTCATTTGCCGCTCGCCCCTGGACGGAGCACTGCAGAAGGTGGTGCCCCGCACAATTGTTCCGCGCGTGCTCTATCTATCGCACTACCGGCGCTTGGAAGGACACCCGGGCGGAACTCGTATGTACAACACTCTCTGCAGAGACTTTCACTGGCCGCAGATGGCCAATGATGTATACCAAACCGTTCGGGATTGCCGCTCGTGCGCAGCCATCCGTTGCACACGACACCGTTTTCAGAAACGGCTGAAGCTCTTTCTCGCAACGGGCCCACTCTACTTTGTGGCTATGGACATTGTCGGTCCTTTTCCGAAGTCCGTGAACGGGGTGGAGTACATCTTGGTGATCACCGACCGGTTCACGAAGCTCTGCAGGGCTATCCGGCTACGGTCTACCACTGCTCCAGTTTTGACCAAAACATTTCTGGAGAACTGGGTCTATCCGTACGGGATCCCTAACTACTTACTCACCGATAACGGACCTCAATTCGTCGCGAAGTTCTGCGAGGAAGTTTGTCGCTCGCTGGGTACGAAACACGTCACCACAACGGCATATCACCCTCAGACGAATGGCCAGGCCGAACGGTTCAATCGTACGCTGGTACAGTGCTTTCGGCACTACGTTGCCGATCACCAGTAGAACTGGCACGCATACGTACAGCCACTTACGTACGGATACAATCTACAAGTTCAACGAAGCACGGGCACCAAACCATTCGACTTGGCGTTAACCCGTGTTCCGCCGAACGTTGTCCTTGATGAGCCGAGCTCCGCTACGGATCCTGCTACGCCAACACAACCTACGTCGGCTCAGATGAGACGTTACACCCTACGTCTCCTGAAGGCTACGCTTCAATCCGCGCGGAACCGTCTGACGAACGCACAACGCCGGTATAAGGAGTACTTCGACACATCCGTCGGGGCAACTCCACGCTTCACTGCCGGAGAAGAGGTATTCCTTAATCGCCCGAAGACCATTCCGACCGGTGGTGTTCTCGAGGAACATGACCGCAGGTCGCGGAAGCTGTTGCCGAACACGACGGTACCCTACAAGGTCGTCTCCGTAACGGAATCTACTGTCACAATCGATTTTGACGGTATGCACGATACTGTCAGCATTGACCGC
The DNA here is from genome assembly GCA_022539475.1 of Gracilaria domingensis. Taxonomy (NCBI): domain Eukaryota; phylum Rhodophyta; class Florideophyceae; order Gracilariales; family Gracilariaceae; genus Gracilaria; species Gracilaria domingensis. Next base: position 205,805 of record VCMS01000042.1, read on the forward strand.
GTCACACGCGCTCCTGCTCGGAATCGGTCATAACCGGTGACAGTTGAACGGCAGCGTAGCGTAGAAGCCGACCGGGAAGGTCCTCTTACTCAGGAACCCGTTTCGGAACCTACTAACAATCTAACTGAACCGTCTGCGTCTGCAGCAGACCAAGCGGACACCACCGGAGTCGTGGAAAAGATCATGGCTCACGGAGTCTCTGATGACCCTCCGCACGAAATGGTTTACCGTGTACGGTGGTACGGATAGGGTGCTGCCGGTGACTCCTGGGAACCCCCGGAGAACATCCCGTAGCACTTTCTCGCCCGCTACTGGAAGCGCGTAAGCCATTTGGAGTCGTCTTAATCTAGGAGGGGGGGATCACTCCCCATTTTCCCTTCAATGACTCCGACCGGTTTCCGAATGGTCCAATGCACGAAGAGTGTCTACTCTAACTGCTTATCAACTAACAGAACTGACACAGTACCTACACTAACTTACGCACGAGTGGTATTTCTGCTATGGTATACGAGAACTTCGAATGGGAAAGGTTAGTCACCGGCTGAAGCTCCCGCATGGACTCTCTATATTGGCTTCTACACCGCGCGGAAATCGTGCATAATCTCCCCCTACCCTTGGAGGGCTTCGTACTCCAATCAGCATTTAGTGCTCCCCTCGAAGGCTCCTTTGCCTGCCGCTATCGTTTGCGCAACTCCGAGCGAAAGTCTCTCAGAGCTCCCGTTGTGGCTTAGAAGATGTTTACCGAACGGAAAACGGTCGTGGCTCCGCCCCGCCCTTTCCGGGCCCCTGGTAATCATTTGGGTGGTACATGTACTATCTGTGCCTCACAAAAGGGGTCAAGTGTCCACTATGTGGCTGTTCTGGCCAAAAAACTGATGTATGCCGTATGTGAGTCGTATCTATGGCGTGCGCATGGTTGGTTTATGGATGGTATTCGCACACAACAGGCACAGTGCCAATCTCAAAAAATTACGTTTTTTTATTCCGTTACATCTGCCATCATCCGTCATGCACCAGGCACTCATACGGCACATATGCGACGCAGATACGACTTTTACACGACATTGTGCCAAACATGGCACAGAGTAGGCACCTGAACCCCCATATCAGACATGAAGCGTACATGCACCACCCAAATGTTTCCCTGGGGGCTTCATACTCCGAGCGGCCTTAGACGCGCCGCGGGACTGCGCCTTGGCCTCTACAAAATCACCAGAGCGACACCAAACGGTTTAGCCTATCTATATTGTACGTTGCACGTACGCGCGGCCGACTCTATCGACACCGCGCGCACGGTAACCGAGGCAGACGTGCGACACCGGAGAAGCCCAACTGAAAGATTCAAGTACCGCACGGGACAGACAGCGCGACACAGACGCCAGTGCGAGCATGTACAGCGAGTACAGCGCAGCGCCAGAGAGCCACACTGCATGACCTCAACCAGCCTATACGGCGTCGGAGCGCCGGCGCGCCGCACGGTTACTTGCAAAGCGAATCAAAAAATCCGTCGCGGAAACTGCCTGCCCGTACGCGGTCAAAAACGCCGATTCATTGTCTGGTCTGTATCTCCGAAACCGTGGCGTTTCAGGCGCTGAAAATGGCCGATTTGGACTCCGCGCACGGTCAAAATACTTTGTGATTTTTTAGAGTGCACGCTCATGCCGCTACGTGCAATACGGTGTACCGAATCGGTTACCGAAGCGCCCGCCGCACGCATGCACTCTGGCCGGGATTAATTCGTAATTTTTTGAGCGCCACTCGCGCCGCCGCTCGCATACTGCCAGAATGACACCGCACATGCTTGACCCGTGTACCGCCAGGATGCAGTGTTGTCGCGCACCTTCTACAGCACTGCCGCAATGCCGCGCGATGACCACTTCCGATCGGTTTGAGACGTCTTGTACCGCGCTGGAGCATCCCTGGAGAGGTGCTTTAGCGAGCCCGGCCCTACCGAAACGAAGTGTACACGGGAGCAAACTGGTCATAACCTTTCCGAAAGGTGATCAGCCCAGTTGTTGGTGGAGTAAGAGAGGCGACGGCAGCGCTCTGTCCAAACGGTATCAATGTCTACCAGGAGGTCAGTACGCCGTATTCTCGGACGCTCCCAGAGTGTCCGCAGCGTTCGCTTTCCATCAGGATACGTGACGGGAGCACCCGTTACCATGTGTTTTGACGAAGTTCCGAACGGTGGCTATGGTACAACGATCTACCTTCAATGCTGTTTCGTCAAACATACCGGGGCGGGTCTGCAGTGTAGCAAGCACCGTTCGGAGGCATGTACTCAGTGCTTCAACTACGGGCAATTGCTGCTCCGAAGACAGTTCTGAGGGACATTAAGCACCGCCAGGAGGTACTGTGGGCATCAGTAATGACCCGTTCGGGTACTTCTCAGCAACTGATCTGCGCATCGCCGGGGACGCAAAAGGCGTCGTGGAAAGCCCCTTTGGCCCTTCCCGATCTGGTTGTGACATGTCTGCAACCAGGATGTGTTACCGAGACACACGATTTTTCACACATGGATCTACACTGTGCAATGGCGAGCATTATAGCGTGGTCAGCTCACCGAACGGTGCTACGCAAAGCATCCGCACGGGTGAAGTGCACGAAAGACGATTTATTTTCGGGTTAACTTACGCAAGAACTCAATAACTGAACTAACTTTGAGTATCGCTAACTGGAGTGCTCTGTCCACTCCGCTCGTTATATTGGGATACAACTTCACCGTTCGGGATCATTCAACCTCCGCATTGAACCCGTTACGGACTCTTTTCTCGCATTAGAGGAGCAGTATTCCAATCGGTGACAGGAACAGTGCCGGCAGACGTCTGCTGCTTCTAGCCTCGCCTTCCCGGTTCAGAACTGAGGTGCCCCGCTTCACTTCTTTCGTGTGTCAACGGTTCGGAACGAAACTCTGTATGCTTCTGAAGACGTTTTGGTCAGTGATCCCCGTTCCGGAAAAGCCAATGAAGGACTCGCCGACCGGATGCATCGATCATACCGCCGCTGTTGTTGCAGCAAATCGTAAGGTTAGAAGACTTTGGCGCGTCGTGGACGTCGCGCAAACTAGGAGAAGGGTCTGTAGTATAGTAAGGTCAGCGCCGTGGTGTGGTTGAACCGATCGGTGTGGCAGGTAAGAAGGGGTGTGTCAGAGGCTGGCAGAACATGCAAGGTGTCCCATGTACTCGGAGATGGCACTCCGTGCGGACTTGTACGATAGGAACTACACGTAGCATAGTTGTAGATAGATGGCACCCGCTTCACCTCTGGATATTTTCGCCACGTGGGCAGGGTGCCGATTCGGACTGTACGCCGTGAGTTGCAGCGTCGAGGTGCCACTTATGCACCTTCGCTCCTCCAGTACACCCAACTAGTAAAGGGTAAGCGCCACCGTCCCAAACTACTAGTTCGCGAAAGCAGACCTGCGATACTATACCGTGCGCGACAATTACTAGGTTTACAAGCCGTTCGGACTCAACGCGCGTATCTCGACCGCGCCTGACGCTCCCAACCGCCCAGTCTCCCTACGACCGCCCGGTGCTGGTGTTCGTTTCCACGCCTTACACTTATACCCGACAGGATCACGGGACTACACGCCCCGCTTACGAACTTACTGGGATCGCGCCTCTAGGACTCTTTCGCCTGACGGCGCTATCTCACAACTCTCTACAAAAATGTTATTACGGACCAAAGGTTCCTGAGTCAGAGCAAACACTTGCTTGGTGCGTTTATTTGCCGAGTGAAGGTCAAGCTCACCGATCTCAGTAGGGTGGCTGACTCCACTGTCAGGTTGAAAATTAGTAAAATTTTCGAACTATCTAGAATACTAGAAATAATACTAAGTTTCCCTATGAATTGGTGTGGCAAGCACTACACCTGTGTGAAGAATACAGCAAGGCTGTGTGCACGACCGTGATCAATTGCCATTGTGGCCATTCCCAAGTAATTGGCAAATCCACGTGGAACTCATAAAGAGCTATATCTCACCTCCGTACCCGAGCGATTAGTATGAATCGCGCAAGCGACAAAGTTCCGCGAAACGCGTTGCTCTACATATCCCCCTCCTTAGGGCGCGAACCGACCGCGGGAGCCATCCTTCACCTCGGTCCGCGAGAGTATAAAGACCACCACGATGAGCGGGACGAATCTGACTTCTCGTGTTCGTACACCACATGCGCACAACTCTCTCTCGCCTGCAGTGATACATCGAGTCTTCTCGCCTGCGAGCCCAGAAAGCGCTAACGCGAGTCGTTCTTCTCCTCCGATAACTCGGGTTATATCTGCACCTGCGTTGCCAACTCCGTCCGCCGACGCGATGAGCAACCAGTACAACTAGCAGCACCAAACCAACCAGGGTGCTGGGCCTAGTCAACCGAACGTCGGGAACGCACCTCCACAGGCTGCGGGCGCCAATGCACCTGCGCCGCAGGGTTACTTTTCAGGCTTTCCCTCCGCGCCTCTTCCCCAAGCTTGGTATGTCCAACTAACACAGTACCGCCAGCCGCCAATGCAGCCGTGGAACTGAGGCGTTCCGGCCATGCCGGCTCCGCCGATGTTCAATCGGAGTCCCGGTAACTGGGCCTCCTATGAGAGGCTAGAAGCTGTTGATCTTCGGAGGAATCCGTCTCCGTATCTCCAGGCACCGTGGTTTCACCCTCAGGGGGCTAGTCAATCCAACATCGTTGAGGCGTATGCCGACGGCAGTGGCCTGTTATCAGGAGAAGTTCACGTCTTCATGACGATGACGTTCGACTGGCAACGCCAGATTACCGTTCCTAACCCGGCTATCGTCTACAGTCGTGGGGACTCCGATGCGGGCGCTCGAGCGGGGCTAATTCGCCTGGCTCACCAGCCTCTTCACCGAACATACTCGCAAAACCCGGTGCCGGGAGAATACCATTTTGATGTGGCCTTCTACTGCACGATGGGCGAGATTCCCAACGGGGATAGCTTGTCTCGGATTGCGAGTTCGATTGGACAATACCAAGGTGTTGGTGTTCACCAGAATCTTCTGTTGTGGACCCGTCCAGCTTCTGCGCGCTGAATTTCGGTACCCACCGCATCGTTCGCGGTCTGACTATTTGCAGAATATGATCCGCTTTGAGCGTCGTAGCCGCTCCCGATGGGGATATTTGATTCCGTTTCAGAACTCGGAGGCGAACCGACTTCGTCCAAACCACATGTGTAGAAGGTATGTACCACTCCCATTCATCTGGAGATCTCTGAAAGTATGCCGTGGATGTTACGTGGAGCAACCTCCGTGTATCCCGTACGTGCGGAGCCGACTCCTAGCTGACCACTTCTCGGGATTCTGGGAAGTGGCTATCTCGGAGTGGGCTGCCTGCAAGGCGGTTTACATCCTACAAGAGGCGTACGACCAGTATTAACTGTAGTTCGTTCCTCCGCGTCTGCTTGGCAACATCCGGTCCCTAGACCTTTCTGTTCCGCTTGGCGGTAATGGAAACTTTTCCGAACTTCTATCGCTGCTGCGAGTCATCGAGAATGTCGACTGGACCCAGGTTTCTGTGCAACAGAGCCATCGTGAGGACGGGGATAGCCTCACAGACAGGTCTCCGGGGCGTCGCGTTCCCTTCGCGGGTGACTACGTCTTCTGCGACCCGTGGACACGGACGATTAGCAGCTCAGCTGAGGCAGATGTGCTCCGGCATCCCGAGAGATACGTCCCTGTTGGGCATACAATCGGTTTCATCATCACCGATGAGCCCTTCCACCCCGTCAGGGACGAGAATCCAATGCTGGATGACGCACCCGAGGGGGTAGTCGTAGACGACGAGGTCGAGGCCAACGAGACTGCTCCTATTCCAGATCCTTCAAACACGGTACCAGCGGTCACTCCGATTACGAGCGCTCCTGCGAACACAGCCGCTGCTGCAAGCGGGCCTACCGTGGGAACCATCTCCGATACGGAGCGTACTGCAATTATCGCCCACTTTTTCAATGATTCGAACGTGCAGACGCCCGGTTCGGGGAATGTCACGCAGTTGCGGGATGCCTTACAGAGCCACGTCGGCAAACAGGGTAACCCTTTCGGGGCCCGATGGTGCTGGGGGTTTATCCTCGTAAGATTGAACCGTAGTAATACTCGCTTGGCGATCTAAGTACCGAGTAGCGGGTTAGATCATAAATAGTATACCAGTAAAACTGTGCTTTTCCTTAAACCAGATTCTGTATGCTTCCTTCACTTCATCTTCCTTTCCAAGGATTCCTAAATTCTCCCTTCCAGGGGTTTCCAAATTCTACATCTATCTTCTTCTTCTTCTCTTTCTCTCTCTCGAGTTTCTTCTTCCTCACCAGAGTGTTTATCTCTACGGAGAGTTCCCTGGTCTCGTTCAAGACATTCATTCTTTTTCTCGAGTATTCATTTTGATCCCTCTAAAAGGAGCTGATGGCGTACACAGTACAGTTCTGCTTTAGGGCGGTCGTCCCTCGCTAGACGCGACGCTGCTCATTGGCGGGAGCTTCCCATCCCTCCATCGACGTGTACGCTACTCTACAAGGGCCATGTCGACGTTGCGTGGCAAACCCGTTTTGATACGGTGATGATAACGCACGATTTGAGATCAAAAAAGGAGTCGAACCGACTCTTCCGTGTCTCTAAACGGCGGCCAGGCATAGTGGTGGGCGCAGTAGAGTGTTTCTACTCTTTGGTTGTGCCTTTGTCTCACAATGTGGTCCATCACGAACTCCTTTTGATTTATTTCCCGAACTGTGTCGTCGTTCTCGGCCTGTTCCTCACTGGAGTGTAGCGAGGTGTCAGGCGCTTCCGCGAGCTTCGCCAAAGATTCCCACGCCTTTGGTAGTCTAGCTACACTCGTCCGAGACAGACCAGCGGGAGTTAAGCTGCGTGTCCCAGTACATTGGGCGGAATCCACGAATACACGTGAACGAGCTCGCTCTTTCCCTGACGACAAACTCGGTTGGGGAGGCGGATCTGTTGCCACGGCGCGTGCTGCTTCACGTGATCTGACACAACGGTTGGCCGGAGAAACACTGTCTTACAGTTGAGATGGACTACTAAGTGGTGTGCATTGTGCGCCAAATGCCACGTTGCGAAACGGCTCTCTTGCAGGAGTAGTGTTTGAACTCCCCTCCGTGTGGCTCGGATCTGCCTCTTTTGATGATCTGGAGGCCCCATCACGGGGGCTTACGCCATCGCGACCGGTCGAGGGTGAACTTCCCGCGAGCGGGTCAGTATCGATACCAACTGAACCCGTCTCGGGCTGAGAAATTCCACTTCAATGTGTGTTCCACCGTTCTGAGAAGGAGTGTTAACTGTATCGGAATGTACCGTGACTGGCTTGCCTCGGGCAACACTGCGTGGAGCATTGCGAACGTCAACGACGGTAGACGACGACGGAGTATCCGGTGCGCTTTCAGATTGCGTTATTAGGTGTCCTGTGTCATTACTCAGGCGAGGCGGCGGTTTGTACAAGTTCTTTGCCGGCTGTGCCGAAGGAGCTTCGCGAGAGCGATCGTCTGACGACTCCTGCCTGTCAGGCAATTGAACGGAGTGTTCCGGAGATACTTCCTTGATACGGGGAGTATACCAGGTTGCTGTGGGGGAACCTCATCCAAGAACGTGCGAGTGCGAGCGCTGACGCAACTCCTGTTCTCTGCAGAGGTGTGGGCGGCTTTCGCAACATCAGCACGCCACTGCGGATCTACCGACCTGAAAATCGGTGTACCCTGAACGTAGCCGTCCTGGAAGGAGCCAGAAGGCGATTCCACTTCATTATTCGGTGTGCCACGTGCGTTTGAAAACGCTTGGGACACCGGAATTACACTTTTCACGCCAAGGCGGGCATTATCCTCCGCCTCCTTACGTGGAGCGACGGGATTAGAAAGCACGTCAGTAGGCGGTATAACCTTCGCAGTAAAGCAAGAATGAATTAAACGGTGGGAGTCCGAGGACTCGGGAACGTGCGACGACAACATCAGAAGGCCTGATAGCTCTCTCGAGAGTTGTGGAACACCACGATCATGAGGGCCATCAGCCTCTGGTGAGTGTGCTGTAGTATGACAGTCTTCTGAGACAGTACGGGGCGCGACAACCTCCGTAACAGCGGTAGGACCTTGTATCACGTGATCGCGGGAGAACCCCTCATGTTGACCACCAACTTCCAGTACAACTGTGTTTGGCGCTACGAAAGCAATCTTGTAGGATCCATCCACAATTGGGGATAGTTTGTGACGTTTCTCCGTCTCAAGATTATAGTATTCTTTCCTTACAAAGGCGGATTGCTCCTTCTTCAAGGATGGTAGTGGCCGACGAATTCGGGCATCGAAGTTTCGCTTGTATGCGAGTTGTGCCTTCGCCATCGAGGATTTCGCAAAGGGTACAATTGTAGCGAGCCACGTTTTCCAACGGAGATAGTGATCGACCGTAGACGGGTACCTGTCCAGCGTCGGCTGGGGTTCGACGGCCACTGGCGGGGGAGGACGCGAGAGTACCATCTCAATCGGGGAGAGACCAGTTACTCTGCGTACCTGCGTATTATACACGTAAGTTACGGTATCGGTGTACAAGTCCCATGTCTTGAAGTGATCGGCAGTATACGCACGCAATGCGGACAACAAGGTACGGTTGAACCGTTCCACCTGCTCATTGCATTGAGAATGGTACGTCGTAGTGAACAAATTGTTCACATCGAGTATCCGAAAGTCATCCGGGAAGAAACGCGCAACAAACTGCGCGCCATTATCCGAGAGGAGATTGACCGGTGGACCGTAGTCGAAAGCCCGATGCTTGACGAAAGCTTCCGCGACAGTTTGTGCTTCAATTTTCTTCAACGGAACAGTCTGAACAAGTTTAGATAACCTATTCGTAATGATAAGCAAGTAACGGTTTCCAAGGAGCGTCCGGAGGAACTCGCCGAGTACATCGACAGCAACAAATTCAAGAGCCGCCCGTGCGGGGATCAGAGTGATTTTTTTCGCATGGCGACAAAGTTTCACTCGTTCTCGAGCACAATGCGTACACGTCTTGAAGGTAGAATAACAGTCAAGCGCTAGAATGGGCCAATAGAAGTCCCGACAAAGTGTCGTGTAAAGCTTCTTGGCACCAGGGTGAGCAGCAATCTTCGAGTAGTGCCAGAGAGGCAAGACTCTCAACTGAAAAGAATGGGGAACCACGATTTGTGGGTTAGATCGCACCAGCCTAACCAAGTAACTTTGTGAGTTAACTCCGAAGGAGATATTTGCACCATCATTTAGCTGGGCGCGCACCTTCGTACAAAACGGATCTCCGTGCTGTTCAAGAATTAACTCCTCAGGAGCGATAGAGGCAAACGTGCCCGGATCGGGATCGATACAGTTTGCAAGGAGTATATCATCGCATAAATCATCCGAGATGACCTCGTAGTCCTCGTCATCCTCATGGAGTAAAAAACATGGAATATACTCATCGTCTTCGTCGACGGGAAGTGCTTTACCATCCGTTCCTAAACGAGAGAGGGCGTCCGCTTGGTTATTCAAAGTTCCCTTCTTGTAGGTGACGTCATAATCGAATTCGGCTAGCCGAAGTCGCCAGCGCATTAGTCGACCGGAAGGTTTCTTAATAGACATCAGCCAACGCAACGCGGAATGATCCGTGTTGACGGAAAAAAGGTGTACCCATAAGATATGGACGTAGTGTCTGAAGAGCCCATACCATGGCGAGACATTCCTTCTCGGATATAGAATAGTTCCGTTCATGAACGTTGAGTGTCCTAGACCAGTAACCAATTGGTTTGCGTTACCCATCGAGTGCGGTTTGAAATAAGGCACAATTGATTTGGTAGGCACTCGCATCCGTATCTACGGAAATGGTAATCCGTTTTTCGGCAAAGATAAAATCGGGGCTGAGGCAACTGCCTCTTTGAGAGAGTCGAATGCTTCCGCTTGCGCGGGAGCAAGGAGTTCCAGTGTTGGTGGTTCTCCCTTCCTAAGAAGGTCGTTGAGAGGTCCCGCGATCTTCCCAAAACCCGGAATAAACCATCGATAGACGTTGCATAGCCCTTGGAAGGAGCATAGATCAGTCTGAGTTGTGGGGTGTTTAGCCTCCTTGAGTGACTTCACACGAGCTTCCTCGATCAGTAGCCGTCTCGGACGGATAACGTGTCCAAGATACTTGACTGAGTCAGTGAAGACCTCACATTTCCTCAACTTGAGGGTTATTCCTGCGTCAAAGAGCGTGGCCATGATCTCCCGAACATGTTCGAGGTGATCATCTAAATTGTTGGAGAAGACTATGATGTCGTCCAAGTAGACGAGGCAACTCCGCCATTTAAAGCGAGCGAGTAGAATGTCCAGCGCACGTTGAAACGTAGCAGGAGCGTTCGTTAGCCCGAACGGCATACGCGTAGAACGGTATAACCCTGAATGGCAGCTAAAAGCGGTCTTATTACGGTCTTTCGGTCGAACGGGTACTTACCAATATCCCCAGTTTGCATCCAATGTAGAGAAAACAGTCGCATCTCCAAGCGAGTAGAAATACTCGTCCATGCGAGGTATAGGGTATGCCTCTTTCACGGTAACATCGTTAAGGCGGCGATAGTCAATACAAAAACGCCAAGACCCATGGGGTTTTGGAGCCAGTACAACTGGGGATGCCCACGGTGACTGAACGGGTTCAATCAAGCCTGTGCGGAGCATTTTCTCCACTTTGAACTGTTCTTCCTCCCGTGCCTTCGGGACTGCCCTATAAGAATGTTGAGCGATTGGCTTCGTGTCTGGTAATAGATCAATCCGATGTTCCATAGCAGAAACATCTCTGAGAGATCCATCCCACATTGGTGTGAACTCACCCAACATCTCGCGTAACTTCTTATGGTGTGAATTCGGCACATGACCGAGATCGAACTGTTCTAATTCCTTAACACGCCGAGTTTGATAAAACTCGTAGAGATGTCCTTCTTTTCCGAATCTTTTGGGTTGTTAATCTCCACTGGAGAAGGCGATTAAAGGACATTTTCCTCCCCCTCCTTAGAGTAAATACCTGCATGTGCGGGTTCGAGGGGACCGAAAACTTCGGCAGCAAATACCTTTGTAGGGATAAGGGCTGTCGGGTGCGGGAGCACAGTGCCCACAACCTGATTCTTCATAAGATACTGAGCCTTCTTCCCGAAGTTTGCAATCCTAACTCGAAAGGGGCGTTCATCAGAGATCTGAACAACACCATTCGCAAGGGCGAGCTGATACTTCTCGTATAGAAACTGGAGTGGTTGAACTCGTATTCCACGCGGTGCGGCGATGACGTCAATACAAACCTGCGAGCCAGGGGGTGCAAGAACAGGTCGCGCGACCCGAAGTTTGGGAGACTCCTTCGAGGGTGCTGAGTGCTGTAAAGGAGCTGGCAGTGGTACGAGTTCTGCTGTAACCCTTCTCAGTGAGCGACCAGTAATCGGTATAACCGAACCTTCTTCCATCTCAACTTCACGCATACGGGGCTTGATTGACTCGACATAACGGTCGCAAAAGTCACATCCTAAGACGACAGGGGCAGCAAGCGTCATACAGATGATGAATTCGAGCTGTAAAACACAGTTTCCAATCCTTATTAGGAGAGTGACCATTCCAGCCGTCCTTAGCAAATTATTATAAGCGTTTGCCACGTCCATGACGGGTCCTTGACGAACTCGACAACGGATTTCCGGTGGTAACAACGAATCGACAATGAAATTGGGACCGGCACCAGTATCCAATATAAACAGATGTCGCACCATATACTGGGTAGATATGCCAAGATCTGCAAAAACCTTTTAGTTCCTTTTAGCCATCACCATGACTCGATCCGGGATCCGGTTGTTCCTAAAGCGTATACACGGGCCACGCAATACACCAACGGTGGTAGGGTCCACATCTAGGTTGACCTGTTTCTCTGAAAGAATTGTGACCGGGGAGCGAGGCGGCGACGACTCGGGCGCGTTGGGCCTCACATTGGGCGCCTGTCCATTGGAGACTCCCGAACTCAGTTTAACTGAAATCCATCCGTTCTAACGGGAACAGCGTCCTGTGCTCTAGGGATTGGGGAGGATTCGTGTGGAACTGCAGTATGACTACCCGCAGCAGCGGCTGCCGCTACGGCTTGGGTCGATGAATACTTGGCCTGGAAAGAACCAGAGTGTCGCTACTTAGCAATTTCTGCAGCCGAAATCCTTCGTAGAAATTCTGTCCTAGCTCGGAGATATGCGAAAACGGGCACTAACGCTTGCTCCTCCTGAGTCATTGATTCATAATTCAGCACTGCTTTGGCACCGAACCGAAGATCTCGAAGTAATTATCGATTAGGTTCTTCTCATTGCTCTGCAATTCTTGAGCAGGCGATAGTTCTACTTCCGCGGCATTTGTTGGTGTCGGATTGCTCTAATCTGATTGATTGTTCTTGTTCTCACTTCTGTTCTTCTTCACAAAATTCCATACTTTGTCCCGTAGCTTCAAGTTTCTTTTCTGTTATTCGGTGTAGTGTACGATGTACTTTTCCGTGTTTTCATCGTGTTTCCATCGTGTTTCTCCATGGTTCCTTCATGAAACGTCTCATCTAATGGCCAGTACACTTCGATTCTGTCACCGACTCTTGGTAGATTAGGGCCTATGCTTCCTACTTCGTCTTCAATGTTACGAGAAAAGGTAGTAGAATGGGCCTTCTCTGATTCATTACCGTGACCTGAACGGTTTCCAGCGTCTTCCTTCAAGTTTGCGATACGTTCCTCCATAATCCTGTCAATTTGATCTATGGCATTCTCCACAGCAGTAGCTAGCTCACTGTTTGCTATAAAGGGCCTCACATCCTCGATTGCGGCGTTAATCCTTCTACCTTTCTGACCCGGTACAGTGACAGTTCTGTTCTTTAAGTCAGTAGACTCTGACCAAAGTAATTATGTCATTATTGGCTCAAAATGCAATGAGGATATAACTAATTAATTGTCTTTGAAAAACTTAAAGCAACGAAGAGGCCTTGAATATTAAAAGTTTTTTCTTTACATGCTGAGAAACCAAAGACACATCAATGACGTAAACTTTTGTCTGGGGAGATGCGGAGGTGGGAGGTGGGACAAAGCTTTTCTTCAGCTGGAGATGACGCCGAGGAGTTCGGCGCGTCGTCTGCTCCAAATGTACTCATAAAGCTCTGTTGCATGTCACTATGACACGCCAACGGCGCCCGTGATTGTGTGTGAGATGAACCCGGGACACTCTTGTCGACGATGGCGCGGCGCGAGCCGTAACACAGCAATGTGGCACGCGCGATGGGCTCCGCATGGAGCCTTCCCGCTCCAGATCACGGCATTTTCGTATCTTTTCGTCCCCATGCTGCTCACTGCCTGCGCGGCTCGGAAGCTCTTTCGCTGCGGCAAGCAGTTTGTGGACATTTTGAGCGTGTGCGGCTGTGTCATGAACGGTACCGTGCGGCCGCACGTTCGTGCGCGAGTGGCGCACCCATAACGCCCGATCTTTCTCTATCGGTCGTAAAACGCGGCCTCATAGAAACTCGCGCTCGCGGCACAGAAGCACTAGCAAACATATGTGGATCATCACATGACTGACACCCGCTATCTTACGTTGAGCGCTGCACATTACAGTCCAATGCCATCGGCGCCATTGCTGCTTCGTCAGCGCCCACCATATCTTCTTCGCCAACGCTGCCAACTCGCGCAACAAATCAAGGCCACTGGCAAGCGAACACAGCGCCAGCGAGGTAGATACAAAAGGTAACCATTACAAGTAACCCAAAAGCTTCGCTCCTCCAACTGCTTGCCTTCCCTTTCATCGCTTGGAATTCACCCTCTTCGACGCATTAAAACACACACACACACACAAGCTAAAATACATTTTTGCCAACCCAGAATTTGGTGCAAGTCATTGTGCAGAATACTTTGTATCAACTATACATGTTGTCGGACAATGAACCGTAGTGCATTTAAATGGGTTTCTTCGCACCAAAATCGTAAGGTAGAGTACCGTCTTTCGCTTTCCGCCGAGGGCTTCACCCTAGAAGAATTTCCTTCATTTTTGTGAGCGCATTTGGAGTGGAAATTTTGCTCTGCCAAGCATAAAAGTACCTTCCCTGTGTACGCCATTCGCGTTCCCTTTGGAAATCCCTCCAAAGGCAAATCAATTTTTTTAATAGCCCGTTTCATTATTCGGGGTTCGCTTAGTGTATCGCTTTCGCTCATAATGCCCTTCATCGGCATCGCGCATGTCCTCCATTTCAACCCCTCGAAATTGAGCGACAAACAGACATCGCCCGTGGGCCAAATGAAGTCCATCTGATATCCAAATATCATCCATGAGTGCCAATCAACCTCAAATTGCACTCCTCTTTTTCCAAAACTTACTGATCAGTGCCAATATGATCGGCAACGCTTATATGCGACTTTCAAAGTCCATGAGTTACCAACGTACTGCTGGCAGTCTACATTAAGCGAGTTCAAATTTCGAAAGTGCCCAATTTCAAGACTTCTAAAATGCTCAGTCCCGTCACTTGGTGGCTCAAACCAGCTTTGAGCATTCACCGAATCTGGCGACACATTTTCAACCAATCCAAACGTGACAAAGCTTCTCACATCCTGAAAGCACCAGAGTTCTTCAATTCAAGAACCGGAACTGCCGATAATCAGAATCTCAAACCTTCGCAAGGATAGTGATCGCATCTCCCCGGAATGTGGAAACTTCCACCACGGTACTTAGGAAATCTCGTCAATGTATATTCCTCACGCTGGGCTGCCTATCGAGAAGAATTTAGGGCAGGTCATTGTGCAAAGTACTTCGTGCCAGGTGTAAAAGTTGTCGGACAATAAGCTTAACTGAATCTACATGGCTTTCTTTGCACAGAAGTCTGCAGTTTTCGTTTCCCTTTCTTGCCAGTTGAAATTTGAGTTGCTGCTGTTTACTGCTCAATTAGCTCTTCTCAAAACCGTACCACTGACATGAGTGCCTCTCCATGATCTGTGACTGGCACGTATCCGATTTTGATTCATTATGAGAGTCTAGATGTACCCCACTCTAGGTTCTGTTTCCAGTACAAAGCAAATCAGTAAGAGGAAGGAACATGAGTTCAATCTACCGCACTATAAGTTGTAAGTAAAACATTGTTTGCATACGTTTATACCCAAATACTCGGCTATCTTTTCGAAAATATTTCGCTTGCGATACAGTCAATTCGATTCTTGCAACGATTACTTCATTCTTGTGCACACAAATCAATCCATTTCTGTCTATCAGGCGTTGGAGAAACTAAAAACGCACCGCAGGCTTTTTTCTCAGTTCGGGCATTACTGCACAGGTTAAGCATGCGAACCAAACTCTCCCAGCGAAAACTCGTGCAATCAAATTTAATCTGAATATCATAGGATTTTCATTCCTTGTTCGGTGCATTTTCATTACGCCAGGGTATACGTCATTATGTCCCCACTGCATCAAAACCTACTGAGATTATATTGAATACAAGTTTTCTAAAATATTTGATCCATTGAAAATGCCTGGAGCATATACAAAGAATTGCTTAGGATCTGAATCCGAAATTTGTTAGGCATTCTCAACGCGAACAGGTGGTACTTTATACCGTTACAAATATCCGTAAAGTAACTCAGTATGACAGACACAACGTCACAGAGGTAGCCCGTAGCAGTTCAGTGAAAATCAGTGGCCTTGATCCATAGTTTCACACAATAGATCCAACAGTTATTTTGCTTTGAGACCAAGCTGAACGAACAGCTCTTCTCGAGCTGCGTCTGGAACTTGCTGCCAAGGTTATCGATATTTTGCGCACCAGATACGAAACTTGACCAAGGGGCCGCGATCAAGGGAGCGTCAAGTACATCACGAAGAGCAGGACAGATTATACGAAACCGCACTTTCTTCGTACAACAAAGTCAACGTTTTGCTTGCTTTCACACGTGCGTCCTCTCTTTCCTGTCTCCACACATCAGCTCTCAAGTGCCTTTCACGGCATCATGAATTCTGAAGATGAGTTAGAAGAAGCTGATATGGCTCACGAAGAACTTCTTCCGTTTGAAATGTCAACGTCACTTCAACCGCACCCCATCCCACCGCCTACTTCTTCTATGAAAACCGGAGACATGTCGTCTATTAAAAGAAACTTTCAGGAGTTATCTCTCAGCTCTTTAGAAGATGAGCTTAAATTTGCGTATGATTCTATCCAAACTCGCAGTTTGAACGAGCTGAAACATTTATTGCGAAACGAAAACGTTCGACGATCAACAAATGGGAAATTAGCGGTGTTGAAAGCAAGATTTATGCTTCACATTATTGCGAAATCAGAACGCAAAATAATGCCTCTGAAGGTGTTGCTAGCTCTGAGACCCCGAGGAGTTAGGTTGCATCTCGAGGTTAAGAGAAATGCTTCGATGAAAGAGATCCCCTCTACCGCACAACTTCTGGCGGAACTACCGAAAAAGGAAAAGTCGGCATTTCAAGTTTTGCTGTCATAAGCCGAAGAAATGTCGGTTGATGAGAACAGAGATCAGTCGATTTCTGTCGAGAATGTCAAAAGTAAGCAGCCCAATACAGCAGCGCCTACTCCGGAATTTAGTGAAGACGAATTCGCTCGAGTGCTGGTTTTAATTCGAGACGATGATGAGACGAAGAAACAGGTTTCCATCTTGGCTACGACTTTAGGAAGAGAACAGCAAGACGCAGGAGTACGCCGTTCAGATTTATCGGACCGTATCGCAGTGAGATTCAATGACCCCCGTTTCTGCCCTAGTGAATCATTTCCGGAGCCAATAAATGAGGTTTATCGGTTTGCCTTCTTTAGCCAGACACACAGGGCAGAAGCTGTCTACTGTTTGGAGAGAGAACACTAGTGTTTGGTCGCATGTTGTTGCAAACTACAATGTTTCTGGAAATAATGGTGAATTACCCTTTAAGGACTCTTGTCATGTTCATGCTCGAACGAAAGAGCTCTCGGCTGTCGGTCGCCGTACGTTTATTACGTATAACGTATTTGGTTTGGATTTTGAAGACGTTTATCGCACTGTAGGACAGTTTCTCAGCCGCTTTTTGCCCGGTAATGCTGGAGGATATTTGGCAGTCGAACGCAGTTTAAAATTTTCCGCAGGGCGGAAGAGACGAATTTCAAGTGGTGGTGAGGGGTTACACGCTTCAAAGAGAACAAGATCGCAGCGGAGCAGTATCGAGAACGTGGTTGATGGTACTTTATCGGGAATAAATTCGACTATGAATCAGTTTGTTGTTGGCTATGAAAAGAAGATCGATATGCGACAGAAGGAGATAGAGAGGAAGAATAGAATGAGTAGTGAAGATTATTTCACTTCAGGGGCGGGGATCAGCTCTTTGCAAGATACGATGGCGTAGCATACTTCTTTAATGAGTGCTACCAATATGCTCCAAGAGGCTAATAAGAACTATCAAGATGCAATACGAAGAGGCAAAAACGATGCTCTTGTTGCAAAGTTAAAGAAGGTTTACGATTCGTTTGATCAGCTTGTTCAGAAACTGCTGAACGACGTGGCGTCTAAGACTACTGAGGAAAAATGACTGTCATAGTCATGAATAAAATGTGTTGCGATGCTGCGCCATTTATATCGCCCGCGCCGCCGTCCTTTCCCCTGCACGACGTGGTCGTCATGGACGTTTCGGCCGTTTTCGAGTCTCCACCGAGTCAATCCGGTAGCAGGTATGTCAGCTTCGAATTTCTGTAGGTTACATTGCTTAAGTGATTGTTCAACGGCGTGAAGACGTCTCCGAGAGTAACGAGAGACTTGTGAATACGTTTTGCTTCCCTCATCCGATCTCCAGTCGCTTGGGAACGAGCTTCCCATTCAGAGCGTGCGCGGTCCACAAGGTGTAGCACGCCAGAGGATTTGAATCCATCAGAATACTCGCAAACGATTGTTACTTTAAGGATCCAATATGAACGAGGACTAAGCTCCTTCATATTAGTGCGACCTTTGCTTCGATTAGATGCACCATAGTGCATCACTTTTCAGACATCTTCGACGGTGTCGAGGTTAACTTCCGTCAGATTTAAACTGTGCACCCGCGTTGGAGGAACTAGCGTTCATGTTGCGACGAGTATCAAGTTTCGGAGGATTGCTTGCTGAATCAGGCAGAATCAAGTCGGGGAGGGTCTCGTTGTAAATCTCCAACATAGATAGAGATATCCGTACGTCGGAATGCTCCGAACGTTCGTTCGCGATTTGAAACAGCTCCATCAATGCTTGGAAATTCGGGCCTCTGTCTTCCGGAGGGCCGTTCATCGTATGAGTTTTGCCGGACCCTGTCTGACCATACGCAAAGACGCAAACATTATACCCGTCGATGACACTTGCCACCACTCCAGATGTCTCTTCGTATACTTGGCTCTGTGAAACCTGTGGTTGAAAGACGTAGTCGAAACCAAATGTTTCCCCCCCAAGCCTTATCGAATAGTTGTCACCTATATCCGCATCAGGGAAATAGACTGCTAACGGAGCTGCTCCACCATTGTGTAGCTTTGGTTGCTTCAGTGGTCGCACGCGACAAAATACGCGAATATTACCGCGCAGTTACTGTATCTGATTGAAAAGCTTTGGCCTCAGTTTGAATTTGCGTTCCCACTTTTCCATTATATGGATACGATCCGCAATTAGCTTTTCTTGTGCGGCCGCGTGGACCTCCTTGCTATCCATGAGCAATCGCACAACCTCTGCTTGCTGTGTGGCAAACTCTTCAGCTCTGTCGTTCATCGTATTTCGAACCTGTTTGAGCTGTTACCGCAGAGCATTCACAAGTGTGATTTTATGGAGAGACTGCTCGACTTCTTCGCTCTGCTTGCGCAGAGTTTGACGCGCTTGTCTCTCAGAATCATTCGGTTTCCGCAAGGATTGAATTGTATCCAAGAGCCTCTCCCGCTCCTTAGTTGATTCTCTCACGCTCGAAACTCGTGTTGGCTTCGGTTTGGCAGGGTCATCAGCTGGATCAGCACTGGTATGTTCGCTTTCCGAAAGACTGCCAGAAGAAACCGGGCTCGTATTCTCGTGACTCTTTGACTATGAGATAGGCGACAGAAGAGTGCCATTTATCAGATCACTATTGTTTCGCTTCTTCAGGTATACTACCTCTGATTGTCGCCTGCGCAGATCTGCTCTACTTCTGATGAGATGAGTATCTGAGGCATCAAGTTGCTGCTTCCAGTCCAATCGTGACGCATGCTCTTGATGCTCAGTCTTTTGACGGCTGGAGGCCGTACATGGAACGCGTTCATCGAGGCTCACTCGCGGTGTGAAACCTTTCTGTTGCGGAGGCGATGGCATAGCATAGTCCTCTGACATACGGGACCGTCAAACTGAATCATACATGTGATACTGCGTGGAGGACTCAAGAGCACTGCTGAGGTTGCGATGAACCTTGTTATTAGGAGGCGAGAGCGGACAAAGGTGTCCTGGAACGAGAAGGGGCGGATGGAACCGGTGAGGAAGGTGCGGGACTCGGGCTCGTCGGGCGAGGGTTCAGACCGAAGCAGCACGTAGTCGGTCTGTGCGAGGTCTCCAAGGAGCTGAACGTACACATGGCGGTCGGTGCCGGCGAATTTGGGCGCGGCGGTGGCACTGAAAGCCGACAAGACCGTCGAACGTATAATACCTATAATGTATTCGGCTTGGATATTTAAGGCCTTGATCGCATTATATTGTGTATGAAGAAAACTTGAAGAACAAAGCGCAATGCGCACTACGTTTAATAAAGAAACAAGACGGTGATTCTCAAGGCCAATATTGCCGACTTGTGAAAGCGAAAGACATAAGTAACGAAGAAACGACATGTGATTGTACGGGGGGGAAGGGTGGGCGAAGAAACGGACATGCCAGGAGAGAGCGGATCCGAGTTAGGACGTGTGGCGAGAGCGCTGATAAAGACCCCGTGTCCCCGTCTAATTCACAGAGTCCGGGGTCAGCCACGACCGCTTAGGTTTTGTGCGAGACAGTGTCTCCGAAAGGAGACACTCAGCTCGCAGTGTCGCCGTAAGCGGTCCGCGAAGTGGGGAGCCAACTGTGCCTTCTGATACGCTCGGCAGTAGCAGCCGGCCGGCTGCGTCGCTCGCTGTCCTTTCGTGCTAGCTCTTCATAACTGTAATGCTCACAGATGTCATGAAGAAAACTTGAAGATGCCGAGAGGAACGGTTACGTAGGCGGAGGGCGCAGCGACGGGACGGGGAGGAGATGCGCGAAGAACCATTCCGAAGCGGGCGACACAGAGATAGAACTGTCAGTGTACACTCTAAACATTGATTCCGAACTCCAATGGAAGCGATGCATAATGAACTCCCGAGAGAAACCCAATAAAAGCAGTTCGTTGAAAGAGCCAATGCGTGGGCTGTGCGAGCTGTACAAGAATCCGGAAGGCGCTGACACGGCCGCTGCTTTCAGGGCTTTGTCAACGGCGGAGTGAAGGTTAATTACCGTATCGTCAAGGCTAAATAGCCAAGCTCCTTTCCGAAGACGCGTCCATTTCCGCAACAAACTAAAAGGGGTTGCAGGATCGTCCCAGGCTGGATTCCGACGATAGCTGAGAACCAAGGGACGGGAGTTGACCTTTCCTTTTCGCCTTCTGACCCGTAATTCCATTCTGTCTGCCGTGAAAGAAAGGTCTTCACGCTTGATGGTTGTGATGCTCACAGAGCGGAGGTAAAAGATGAAGCTTATGACAGTGGCCGCGCAACATCCTACAGTGTGCGATTGTGTGGATTGGCAGCCGGCGCGCACAACGCGCAGGAGAATCTCTGCAGAGCAGCCAATGCGTATGGGTTTCCCGTCGCCATCGGAGGCATGTTTTCAAGAGTAGGCGGCCAGTAGGTTCTTCACCAAAGCGGTCCGCGTTGGGGACTGACGGCCATGGTGCTCGTGAAACTTGGAGATGGCGGACAGATACTGCGGTAAAGATGTGGCCGAAATCTTTCCTTCTTCGGATAGGTAGCCAACAAAGGCTGCGATAGGGCCGTCATCTTCTACTAAAGGCTGAATTTGTTCCTTTTCGCAGAAGTCAAACCATTTCTTAAGCTGAGTCGAGCGGTTGATCCAGCTACGTTCGGAGTATCCAAAGTTGGAGATCAGCGCCGCGGCTGCAGCTCCCCCGTTTGTCCGGCTTTGTCTTGCTGTTCGTTCCAGCACGGACCGCCGAACGCCGCAACGATACCGGGCTAGCAACGAATCTGCGCAATCGCCACTGCCCAGGAACGCGCGTTCCGCCGTCCTTGGAGGAGGTCGTGCGGGATCTGGGAGGGGTGCAAGATGGTGATTCGGTTCGACACCTGTCGGAGGCGTTGATACCAAGGCTGATTGGGCCAGTGGGGCGCCACGAGAATCCCTCGAGCCGCGTCTTCTTCGATCTTCCTGACCACCAGGGCCACGAAGTCGAATGGAGGGGTCCAAAGGTGGCATGCGCGAGGGTCCCATGGCTCGTCGAGGTGTTGGAACAGATATTTGCGCCGAGCAGCTAGCCGCTCGCCGAACGGGCGGTCCCAGAATATATGCCGGTCGAACTCGAATTCGTGCCGTAATGCTTGAATGAGGTGGAACGTTGCTCTTGTGTCGTGCGGGAGCCATGTTCTCGACAGTCGATCCGCAAACCTGTTGACGGCGCTCGGGATCCAATTGGATTTGACAGTGATCCCGAGCCACTCCAGCACACAATGAAGCTTCCGCAGCTCGCTCATCATTGCCGGGGAAGCCGACACCATCGCGTTCAGCACCAGTGACACCGCCCGGTTGTCTTCGTGGACTAGGACGCGTTTGATCGCGCTCGACCGCAGAAAACGGGCGAAGGGTCTGGTCAACAGTAGCCGAACGGCGCGTAGCTCCCTCACAGTGATCGACTCGTGCCTGTCCTTGGGTCGCCACAACCCACGACTTGCCCACAAACCTGCATTGCCCGCTGACAAGTCTGGGCCGAGGGTACCTCCGTAACCGATGTCGGACGCGTCGCTGTGAATTGCCATCTGTGGAGGCGGCGGTTGTAGGGGCCGACCGCTTCCCTGCGTGAATGAGCGCCAATGGCGCAGGTCGCGCAAAGCTTGTCGGGAAAGACGGACCCTTTCCTTGCGTTCGTTGTGCTTGCGTTGCGAGACGGCCATAGAGTCGTAGAGCGACCGTGTGTAGAAGCGGGCCAGTGGGTAGGCGAGCCCCAACGATACGCACACGCCGCAGAAGTGTCTCAACAGTTTCGTTGGTACAAGGCGCTGGTGCAAACAGGCAATTCGCAGGAGTCCTTTGGCGATGCTGTGTACTCTTTCGACCTTGTGCGGCGTGACAGTTACCACCATTTTGGTGGTGTCGATGCTGAAACCGAGATGATCGATTTGGCGAGACCCGATCCATTCGCCCTTGTCTGGATGCCTAGTGATACCGAGCCTGGTCAACAACGCGTCCAGCTTTGTTGTCGCTCTGCGACAGTGCCGCTTCGTGGCCACAGTCCCGAACGGGGATGGGGCGAGCAGAAAGTCATCGATGTAGGGCAAAAGCCGGTACCCGAGCGCCTCGCGAATGTAACGTACCAGGGGCTTCAGCAGTTTAGTGAACCAGAGGGCGGAGCGCCCCCACCCGAACGGTAGCGCGACGCAACGAAAGTACCGTCCACCGTAATGAAACAAGAAATAGTCGCGCATACAGGGGTGCAGGTAGAACGCTCTATATCCGCCCTTTATGTCCCACGAGAGCAGATAATCGTTCTGCTGCAGATCTAGGGCAAACGACGGAATAGTTTCCATCTTAACCGTCCCTTTCTCCCAGTGAGTAGACTGCGAGCTGAAATTTACAACGAATCTTCCTTTCAGCACCCCGCTGGAGTTAGGTCTCCAAACCGTGAAGGCTGAAGAAATCATCTTACCCTCTTCTACCCTTGCCATAGCATAATCCTTTGTCACTTCTTCGTAGATATGCTCTTCTAGACCTTGTCGTAGGTCCTTCTCCGCGTAGTCTATGTCTACCGGAGACTGGGGAATCGGAGGTAGCACGGTGCCTTCCGTAAAGGGAACAACCGGTGGGTCATATATACCGTACTTCACGGCACGTGCTACAAATGGAGACGCATGAAGTAAACGCACCCATTCGTGCGCTTTCCTCGACGTCTTCCTCCAGAGAGGGGTGATTCCCGCCCCCTCCATGGATGCAGAACTAGTAATAGTTACTGCTTGGCGGCGGCGCCGTCTTTGGACGCCCCCTTGCCCTTGGATGCCTTCTGGTTGAGGATCATTTTCGCAATCTCTTTCGCCGTTTCGACTTCTAAGCGAGAGGAAAGTGCTTCCCGGAAGGTCCTGTGGGTTTCCGAGAAAACGGCGTCATGACTCTGTTCCACCAGATAAGACGTCGTGCGCGCGAGTTGTAGACCCTTCTCAGTTATATCCCGAAAGTATTGCCCTCGCATGGTAAGCACTTCCAAACACGCTTCACCGGAGGTTTTGACGGTAGCCAGTAGCCTGCACAGTTGACCAGGGTCCTCGGTCGACATGGCTAGAGTGAAAGAGGCCAGCAAAATTTCCATCCAAGTACCTGCGGCGTTTATGTATTCCCACTCTTTCGCCGAGCGCCTATCACGGTTCCTCAGCTCAGTCAAGAATGCGCTTTGCTGAGGTTTAAAGAAGCCCATGTGGTCAATAGGGACATGAGGTCCTCGCTCGAACAGCGTGCTCTCGCCCAGCATTTGAGAGTTCTGAAGCTCGAGGCAAATAGCTCGGTAATCGTCGCGAGTCGGTTTGCTGTCGTTGCAGAGCGCTTGGAAGGTTTGCGTATCGCTGGGCCAGGATAGGGCTCCATCTGTCTGATTGGCCATGTTACGTTTAGTTCACGTAGCAATGAAGATGTCGCCGCTTCGAGATGAAGGGAAGTTTCTCAGTAACGCGAAAGTTACGAAGAAACGGACATGCCAGGAGAGAGCGGATCCGAGTTAGGACGTGTGGCGAGAGCGCTGATAAAGACCCCGTGTCCCCGTCTAATTCACAGAGTCCGGGGTCAGCCACGACCGCTTAGGTTTTGTGCGAGACAGTGTCTCCGAAAGGAGACACTCAGCTCGCAGTGTCGCCGTAAGCGGTCCGCGATGTGGGGAGCCAACTGTGCCTTCTGATACGCTCGGCAGTAGCAGCCGGCCGGCTGCGTCGCTCGCTGTCCTTTCGTGCTAGCTCTTCATAACTGTAATGCTCACAGATGTCATAAAAATACACTGGTCAAGATTGGACATGAAACGACGCTTGTTCGCGGCGCAATGTCAATGGCGTTGCAAACACGTTGAACAAGATCCGGTTCGATCCGATAAGGGCCCCCGTACAAACCGCCTGTCATTCTGTTCCGCCCACAGTATCATTATGAATTCAAGCGATTCTTCCCGCTCTTCTCTTTCAGAAGATCAGGAAATTGCGCATTTCCTTTGCGCTACTCTCTACGTAGTAGTCTACTTGGTTCTCCAACTTGACGAATCGCGCCGCACACCAGCCGTTACTCATTACCCTTCTGAAAATTTGAGCTTCGAAGAACTAACAGAAGTCTATTCTGAGGGAGATTTTCATGGAGCATTTCGCATGACAAAGAAATCCTTCAATCTTCTCTGCCATAGATTACCTCAAACCGAGTTAATTAATGAGAGATCGCCAAGTGACAAAGGTGCGATTCCCGCGAAAGTCAAAATTGCTATTGGTGTCCGAGTAATGGCGGGAGCGAGTGTCCATGACTTAATGTTGGTGTACAAAGTAAGCACGTCCAGCGTCCACCGCTGCTTTAAGGCATTTATCGCCGCAGTCATCGAATCGATGGACTTGCCAAGAATTCCGGTGGATGTCGATAAGCTTGAAGAGCTTAGAATGGGTTTCAAAAGGTCAGGTCGCTTTCCGAATCCGCTTTCCGGGTGCATTGGAGCGATTGATGGCATCTTCATGGGAATCAAGAAACCCAGATCCTATGAAAATCTCAGCAGTTTCTTCTGCAGGAAAGGATTTTTCTCTATTCCCGTTCAAGCCGTTGTTGACTCGTCTTATCGATTCCTGGATTTCTCGGCCCAAGCCGTGGGGTCCACGAATGACTCATTGACCTTCATGCTCTCGCCTTTGTTTCGCTTTTTGGATGCACGCCATCTAGTGTTTGGGTATTTTCTTGTGGGGAATAACGCTTACACGCTTTCGAACTCATTAGTTTGTCCGTTTCCGGGGAAGGATTTGGAATGTTTCAAGGACGCAACTAATTTTTTTCCTATACTCTATGCGAATTCATGTCGAGCAGGCGTTTGGGATTCATAATTGGCGCTGGCTTTTGTTTCACAACGGAGAGCTGAACTATAGCGTTGAAGAGTGCGTGTCAATTATGGGAGCAGAAACATTGTTTCTCAATTTCTGCATTGACAATGGCAATGTTTACGAATACGTCTACAATGAGGAGGAAATTAAAAATATGAAGAGTGAGTTAGACGGCTGGCGCGAGAAAGTGCAGGAGGAATTGAATTCAGAGGGTGGGGATAGATCGATCTTGAACCGTGATTTTACTCGAGATTTGTTGTGAGCGGCGGTACGGGACAAAGGGCTACTTGGCCCTACTAAAGACCAGTAGAAGAAGCTCAATTCCCGGCAAGGTGAACGCACTACGCTTCGATTTCGCGCCCCCACCATGGCCACAGGCACGCAAGCATGTGTGTGTTGGTCTGATTGGCCAGCCCGTGCCCCCCACGCTCCCCTAGGCAGGTCGAAGAACGCGGTAAAGAGATCTCTCGAGTCCTATGCAGGTCTATATGCTGCAAATACTCGCTGACAATTGAAGAAATCGCGTTGGCAGTTTCGACCGTGGTTCCAAATGCTGTTCCAGATGCGACTAGGAACGTTATCTGGATCGTCCCCCCTCTCCAGCTCATGTACTATGATCTGTGCAGTTTGATTGGGAAGTTTGAGCGCGCGCGCAATCATATAACCAGTAGCTGGATGGACTAACGCGGCAGCGCAGCCAAAGGTTATCACCCTTTGATCAAGGTTGTGCTTTTCGCCACCAAAAGGAATAAGACAGAACTCCTCGTCGAGAACTTTCTCCACTTGAACGCCGTAGTAATTGAGTCGTTGGTACAAACGATCTTTGAGAAGATCGAAGGGCAGGGGTGGAGAAGCTCTTAAAGACGTTTCCTGAAAGAACGCATGGCCCCTTTTGCAGCCGTTGAGGGGCATGACGTAGAGAAATGTGGGCTGCTCGAGACTGACGCGCTTGTCCTTGCGGGTTAGCATGTGATCATTGTGGTAGTCCATGAGCAGCACTTCGTCGCTGTCATACGGTAAGTCTCTTTCGCTTACAATGCATTCAATACCATGCGCTGCCTGCCCGCCCGGTACCTTGCCAGGCTTGACGTTGATAAACTTGAGGCCATGTCCCGTGGTGTCCATCACCAGACGTGCGGAGACTTGGTGTACTGGGTGCTGCAGGTAGTTGCTGATGGCGCGCGGCGGATGGCAACAGCCCGGAGTTGGTGGTGAGGTGGCACCAGCGGGTGCGGGTGCAGCGGCGCCAGCTGACGGAGTCGAAGGCAATGAGGAGGCGGAGGCGGCGGGAGACGTTCTCCAGCGCGACGAGGTCGGTGGCAAGCAGATCGGCGTAGAACATGGAAAGGAGCTCGTCCGTCAGCGCGGTGGGATCCAAGGTGGGCTTGAAAAGCTGCTGATGCTGCTGATGCTGCTGGTGCTGTTGGTGCTAAGGCGCTGGGTCAGCGGCGGTGACTGGGAGCATGAAGCCGTCTGGGGAGGAGACGGAGACGGGAGCCGGGGGGCGGAGGCGAGGGAGCAGCGGTGGGCCATAAGCTGGACGTAGCTGAGACTTTGCTTCTCATGACGCACAGACGAAAAGGCATCAGCGGCCAATGTGACGATTGCGGATTTGTCTCAGCGTTCGAGCAGGCGCGTCTTCAGCTTCTTCCGGTCGACGTGGCTGTAATCATGGGGTAGCACGCGCTTCTGCCAATCGCGTTGCACGTGCACCGACGTTCGCCGGCACACATGAGACAAGCAGTCCTGCAAGCCAAGCTGCTCAAGATCTTCAAGCCAGGCGTCGTAGTTATTCGGCCAGGGCGTGTGCAGCTCGCGCAGCGCACGTTTGCCAAGCGCGGCCGCCAGCAAAAGCCCAGCCGGACCGCCACCTATGACGAGCACGTCGTACAGGAGAGTAAACGACGGCGCGGGCGACGCGGACGGCGCGGACACGGAAGCCGACTGTGACGACGTTGTTTGCAGCAGCCCGCGCATGCGCCGGCGCGGCGGCGCCGTCGGCAGCAAGCGCGCGCGGGGCCCGTCTGAGCGAGGAAGGGGCGCGCCGCTGGCGCGAGGGAGCGCGACGGCCATCGGAAAAACCGGCGGGAGTGGCGGCGAGGGCGGCGCCATCGAAGCGGGCGGAGGGGGAGCGGGAGGGGGAGGGAGGATTGGGGGGTAGGGGGATGATGATGATGATGGGAACGAGCTGGCGCGGCGCTGTCGGGCGGGTGCCGTGGCTTGTTGGGCGGCTGTAGAACACGTGTGGTGCACGCTGCACCACACATGTTCCGAGCTCAAGAAAACCCCCACCCGTCGCCGCGAGTGCGATGAGGGGGGGTGGGGCGGAGAGAGAGACAGACAACAAGAAAATTGAAAGGGGGTAGCTGGCCCCAGTTTAATCGTGCAGCTTTAATGGTACTCTCGAGAAGGGCCGTTTCTTCGTCATCTTCGTGCAGTTCAATTGATTCGTTTCACTCTAGCATGTCGTTAAATGCTACAGCCGCGTCGTCTAGCACTACTCGTGTCGTGTTTGACGGTGAGTCTTCTTCAGATGTTGAACGGTTTTTCTCCTTGGCAGTCAGCAGGTCAAATTGACCGTTGCGGACGAAAAATTTGTCCTGGAACTGTCCAACAAACCGCCGAGAGTTGACGGGCCCCGCACGGATGGTGAAAACTTCACGTCTCCCGATGAACCTGCGGAAGGAGAATACCAAACTCTTGGGGCACGTATGGGATGGAGACGGAGTCTATGTCGACGAAGACAAGATCTCCGTCATAAGAAATGCCCCTGTTCTAAGAGATGCGTCAGAGTTGAGCAGTTTACTTAGGCTAGCCGGGTACTATCGTCGCTTTATCAGGAATTTGGCCGAGAGTTCGGCGTACTCCACGCTGCCACTTCGACGAAACGAGGAAGGTTCGCGTGGACGGAAGAGATGCAGGACGCCTTCGACGAGTTGAAAGAGTAGCTGATCACACCTCCGGTGCTAGCCTACCCTGACTTCTCCAAACCATTCGTCGTCGACACGGACGCGTCCTCGGTCTCGATAGGTGCCGTCTTGTGCCAAAATAAGGAGGACGGGAAGGTGCACCCAGTGCACTATGCCTCTTGTACGGCGACGGAAGCAGAGAGGAAATACAGCACGTGCGAGAGAGAAGCGCTGGCTGTAGTATTCGCGTTGAAGATGTTTCGCGTCTACCTGCTCTCCGAGAACGTCTTCGGGGTGGCTACGGACCACAAAGCGTTGCAGTACGCCTTCCAGAAGAGAGATATCCACGGAAGGCTGGCACGCTGGATGGACTTCATGGCAGAGTACAATTATCGAGTGAGGTACCGCCCGGGGCTGGAGAACGGCGGGCCTGAATACCTGTCGAGGACCGAGTTCGAGGAGGTCGCAGAGTCGGGTGAGGATGTCGCGGAGGTTGTCACCGCTGTTGCGTGGGAAGAGCCAACCCTAGCCGAGCTGGAGCCGTATCTTCTCAACATCGCACGGTTCCTCGTCGTGGAACGCGGTACACGCGCGGAGATTAGTGCTGTATAAGCGCCGACCAGGACATCTGCAAGTCTAAGCACGACACGGAGCCTGGTGGGGAGTCTAGGAAAGCGCTCCGGTCGAAAAAAGCGGGGGCGCACCAGAGATGTGCGCCCCGTCGCGAGGCTTGGAGGTTAACCGTAGACGAGTGATAGGAACTAAAGAGGAGGGAAAAAAGGAAACCACAAGTTTACGCACGAAGAATGAGGGCCTAGCTAAAGCCCGGAAGAGTGACAACTAAGCATTACGTGAGAAACTAGCGACATCCGACGCGATAGATTTCGCGAATTTCGGTGACGACGGGGTCACCGCTGCCGCAAATACTAAGTGCTTCGTGACTAAGATGTAAGGGAAACGCCTCCGTGCCATCCAGAATGAGACCGTAGCGAGCGTCGACCCCAACGATGTGGTCAACGCCGCTGCCGGTGCGGAGACGGGCGACGAGGAAGACGCTAGACCTACTCTCGCGGAGACCGACTACAGCAGAGAAAGACCGCCGCCTTGACGGGAGCTTCGGGAGGGCCAGGCAACAGAGAGCAGCTTCCAAGGCCCTGGAGGCCGAGCCTACGTTCCTCAGCGGGATGTCGGAGTCGCGAAGGCTGCGAACTACTGCGTCTGCAGCAGATCTACCCTCCATTCGGTGGACGACGATCGCGAAAGCTGCCCAGAGGCAATTACGACGTGGAGTGGAGTGACAGAACAGCCTTCCCGCCGCCCGGGCGATGTGCGAACTCGGGAAAGGGACAGGAACACGTGCACCATGCCCCATGATGACTATACTCATCCCCGGGTACCTCTCAGCTTGACGCATTGGTCGCGTACCGAGTCCATGGCCCCTGGTAGAGTCCCGAAAGTCTCTTTCATGCAGCGTGTCAATGGCGAATAAGGCGGTGCGGCCTGTTATGTCAAGTTCAGTTCTGAACCGAAGGCTCTTCTGAGTCTCAAGCCTGCAATATAGTTGGTTATCGTGTGCAGTTCCTCGAGCGGAGGTCCGGAGGGAGCGGCGGTGAATGGGGAAGAAGTGCTCCAAACCACCGGTGTAGGAGGCCGAGGCATACAACCTGCCCTCTTCAAAGGTGAGGTTGCGAAGAGTGGTGGCGTCGCATACCATGATGTTTTCGATCTCCCAATTTAGGACGGCAAGCGTCCTGGAACTCGCCACCTCCTCCTCCAGTTGTTCTTCAAACGAAGCTTCAGACTCGTCAGAACGCTCGTCGGCGTCGTCATTGCTAGAATGGCTCGATGCCCAGGACTCCGAAGAACGGGAGGTCTCATCGGACAATGAGCTCTCTCCCGAAAGGTCCGAACTGCGTCTGGTACGGTGCGGCTTGCCCGAACGACGAGGAAGCGGAGCACGGTCAGCTCCCAAACGATTTGGTCGACGAAACCGGTGCTGGGAGCTCGAAGCCTGGCGCGGGGACCTGGTCACGGAGACCAGCCGCACATCCTCTTCATGGTCGTTGGAGCGTGGGTGGCGAAGAGTGTCATGCGCGCGCGGGCTGCGAGCCGTTGGAAGAACGTGCAGATGTTTCGAGCGCGGGCGGCGTGTCACGCAGTCAGCCGTAGGAGAGTTGGAAGACCTAAGAACCGAGGTTACCCTGCCACGTTCGTCGTTGTCTTTTCGGAGATCGTTTCTTTCCAACCGCGAAACAAGTTCATTTATTGGAGGAAGCAGGGCAGGAAGGAGCTCCCAGGGCGAGCGCTGACTCGAGCAGAACAGCTTCCTGCCGCTTGATCACGTGGTGCAGTTTGAAAGGTCGAAGAGGGCGATCGGGCGAAGATTTCTGGGTCGACAGGAAAACAAGGTTTTAACCTTTTGCGTGGGGATGGTACAGTAGTTTGGTCCACACCCGGCGAAGCTGCGTCCATACGCGATGAAATCTCTGCCTGAACGTGAGCCGAACAGCCGTTATGATACCGCCGGTTCGGTTTTGGTTGACGCTGCGACCTTCTAGGACTAGGAGCCGTAGCGTTGGATGACATTGGTACAGCCGAAGATTGTCGGTCGGCACTCGGCGTAGAAACAAGCACATACAGCCGAGCCGTTCTATGTCTACGATGGCCGCCACCCCGCGGTGTAGGAGCCGTAGATTCTTCGTCCTCGTTGCCATTAAGTCGGGCCATACGTCGCCGCCTCCGTCGACCGCGCCCACCCATGGGGCAGAGAGCGAATCACCAGGGTTACTGATATGTGCCGGGTGGGCGGAGGAGGTCAGCGACGCCGGGCAACGATGTTCGGCACGGGACGTCGAAGTGTAGCTAATGATACTTGCGGAGGGTGGCTGACGTTACAGGGCTTGGATGCGGAGGCGACACTCGAGACGGGAGGGCCGTAGGGTGAGACACACGGTGGTAGGGCGAAAGTGGCAAAGTGCGGAAGAAAGCGCACCAGGACAACGATGTGAATGTTTGGGAGGGGGCGGCGAGCGCGAGAGCGAAGAACGGAAAAAAGGGGGCGGCGCCGCGCGCAACGTTTTAAAAGAAATAACCTCCATCATTGCACTATGCGCAAAAAGCGTACAGTGCAAAGCTGGAGGGTGGCCCGTGCCACGAGGGGGCGCGCTTGGTTGGGGAGCGTGTAAAAAATTAATCGTGCAGCTTTCAGCGACCACAATTGGGGAGAGCGCGCGCTAGCGGCGCGCACGAGTGTGGCTGGCACGTCGAGATCTGGCGCGCTGCGCGCGTGCCAGCGCGCTCTGGCGCTGGAGTGTGCCACGTCCGTTCCAACATGTCGGCGACGTGTGTCGCGTGCCGCGCAGGCGCGCTCGTCGGCGCGCGCTTTCGATTCGAAAGCCATTGTGCCCATCCGCCTCCACGACCTGCCTGCCGCCCGCCCCAACTTCATCGTCTCCCCCCCCCCGCACTCGCTGCGCCGGCTCTCCCTCACAACGGTCTCCAAGCCGCACCGCACCACGTGGCCCTCACCTGTCGGCCGCGCCCCTGTCCCAACCAACCCCCATCCGGCCCTCGCCTTCCCTAACCCGCCTCAATGTACACTTCCGCCGATGCCCGCGCGTCCGACGCGCACCGCCTCTCCAACGCCGCTCGTCTGCGTCGCTCCGCCGCGCTCCTCTTGTCCGTCGAGCTGCGCCACCCCGCCTTCGCCTTGGAAGATCCTCTTCGTGCCTCGCGTGCCTCCCCCCTCCTTCCTTCTACCTCCCGCGCGTCTCCTACTGCGTCGTCGTCGCCACCGCGGCGTCCAAATTTGCTGGCACCGACCGCTGTCAGACGGACGGCGGGCGTGGCGTGTTGGGCGATCCTAATATGGGAGAGCGCGTGCTGGCGGCGTGCACGCCTGTGGCTGGCGCGCCGAGATCTGGCGCGGCGAGCGCGCCAGCCCGCTGCCTCCCTGGAGCATGCCACGTCCGTTGCGACGCGTCGGCAACGTGTGTCACGTGCCGCGCAGGCGTGCTCGTCGGCCCGAGTTTGGCAAAATAACTGTTGGATCTATTGTGTGAAACTATCCTATGAATCAAGGCTACTAATCTTCACTGAACTGCTACGGGCTACCTCTGTGACGCTGTGTCTGTCATACGGAGTTACTTTACGGATATTTGTAACGGCATAAAGTACCACCTGTTCGCGTTGAGACCGCCTAACAAATTTCGGATTCAGAGCTTTAGATACAGAAGGGAAAAAGAGGGTTGGACACTTGGCTACAAATTCAAACTCGAGCCGGGCACTATAACGACAGGGACACCCAAACATAATATAGACGGTACCTCAGAGCCACAACGGAGGCAAACAAGATACAGAAGTTGATAATCAAGTGATGACGATGATCATTGCCCCACCTCGTAGTCCTAACTGTATTAGAAAAGTACATTTGGGTAGTAATAACTATGCTTGTAAGACAACGGTAGGGTAGATAGAGATGTGTAGCATGAATTCAAAACATCCGATGATACTCTCTGGCATGATCCCCACACCAAAGGCAGCCAGAATTAATGAGAAGAAACTCGATTCGCATGAAAGAGAAGAACAACGAGATGGGCGTACCTGGGCCAAAACGTAAAAGTGTTAACAAAACCGTATTTCTGTCAATGGTAATGGATGATCATGAGTTGGCAAAACGAGTAGTGAAACGTGAGCCAAAAACATGACATCATGATACACAAATCGCTCACTGAAGATGTGCATATGGCGAACAGAGCTGCGGCAGGAACGAAGCAACGAAAGATCAACTGCAAAGTTTCGAACACCAAAAAAGAAGATTGGAAGTAATATATCAGAGAACTTAGAACGATGGCTTGCATTCAGATGACGAGAAAGAGAGCCCACGAGAACGGATACTAACTGAAAGAATCGTAATCGTAAAACGGGGAACGATAGCCATATAAAATGAAAAGATATGAGATGAACGAAACGGAAAGCAAACGACGAGAAGGGGGGCATGAAACAGGGAGTAGGACGAGAGATGGAGAGATGCCACAATCACTGCGGCAAAAAGGGAGTTACAAGACGATAACGGAAAACATACGAGGCAAAAGGACGCTTACGGAGAGAACGGAAAGCATATAAGGCCAACGGAAATCATATGAAAGGAATCGGAACGATTCGACAAGAACAGAAGCCATGCACTATGCCATGCAACGATACCAGAAGCAAGACGACGAGAAAGAAACTCAGAGGACGACCGATCGCTACATCGCGATGTAGCAAAAAACAGATCCATACGAAGTTATGACGCAAACAGAAGCCATTCCACGAGCTTTATCACCAGAATGACAGTCAAAAGACGAGAAATATGACAAACTCAGGAGCCTCTCGTCAAAAACCAGAGTCGTACTGCTACAATAGGAGCCATAAAACGAGAGCAAAATTCATTTCTGATGAAAACCGTACTCCATGTTGTTCATATCGCCGTTTATATTGCTTTTTCCAATGAAAGAACACGTGCAGGAAGTAAGAAAAGAATCAGAAACGAGTGCGCGAGATCAATCAAAATCTTTGTGGTTCAAATGGTGGCCTTGTACCCAGCCTCGGAAGAGTTTATAAACATCTCAAATAATACCACGGATGAGCGTGTGTCTGATGTGAGGGAGGTGGCGATGAAGGTAAGATGTGCTTGGCGTGCATTTTGGAGAAGACGGCCAAGGACATGATGAAGTAGTTATAGTTATGTAAAGCGGTTCAGATACTTGAGATGAAAACAAAATAAAGGCATGGTAACAATCGACTTACTCCCTTGCTAGAGGCACCAATCACGGACCAAGAACGACAGATAACGAAAGCGACGAGTTAGTTCGCTCTGGCGGAAGCCAGAGAAGATAAGATGTCTCTTTCAGGTACGATTCACAGTGGATATGGTTGACTGGGTATCGATAAATGTCGATGTCTTGAGAAAATCAAACAAAGTTCTCAATCACAGTGGTAAGAATCACTCGGATACAAGAGAATGAACTCCTCAACTAACAAAAGATTTCCATCATAACGAAGAGTCGTCCGAGAGTCCTAACGCCATAACATGAGAGCTATTATAAGACAGAAAACGCTTCTGAAGGTGAGTAGTACATATACAGCTTGTGTCAGATGAGAAGTGTAGACCAAATTTGAATATGCGTTTAGAATAGAGATGCAGAGATGTAACGTCCACTGGAGACAAGATGATACACTCGTGACTTCGCTCGATGCGCGCATTCTTAGAAATGAGCTTCGTGAAAGCCCGGCAGCATTGAGCAACATTGAGTGAGGAAGAAATGCATTCTTAGTTCTTTCAGCGAATCTCAAAGATGGAGCCAAACTGGGCTGGGCTGCAAATGAAATTAATGAGAAAAAGAAGATCCAGCAAGAACCATACGCACAGTGGTACCGCCTTCTGGACATTAACATAATTCGTGCTCTGTTTCATCAAGCACAGAATTTAGAGCAGCCAGAATGCAAGCGATGTGAGAGAAGCTCATGGCTCATGCGCGGTTAGTGAATGGAGAGTGAAAGGTAGAATGATGGGGAAGACAGCGAAGGAGCTGGATACATTGATTGATAGGAACAAGAAACGACCAAAAGTCATCGGATGCTGGCGTTGACCCCGAAGATGAAATCAGAAACTGACGAGCTTAAAGCGGCCAATCGAATACCCGCATGTATTTTGGGACCCAGATTTCAGAGTACATTTCAAACTTTCGAAATTCATGAACTCGACTTTATCTTTCTTCCTTATTTTAGTTCGTCTTCGGAAGTCCTTGAAGAAGATACATCTCAGAATCCGTTTTATGTGTTCTTTCTCTCCGTCGCCAATGATACATACTTTTCATGGGGTCAGCAATGTAGGTTCTCCTGCATCTCTTCTTTTCAGTGAATACCGTTTGTTCAAGCACGGATATTGGATTAGAAAATGCGGATATGCTCTCAATAGAAGGCGCTACAAACAAGTTTTGCTCGCTTTGGAACCCTCTCCCTAACACTTGACCTTGTTTACGTCATTCCAACCAGTGGCAGCCCATTGAAAGTTGCAAAAAAGAAGACTCTGCTTTCCTGCACACTGCGGTCAAGGAACAAAAGAATCTTCTCATAATACACATGAATCACATTTTGCTAAGAGCTGTGAGAGTGAGCAGCAGCGAAGCATGAAGACCTGGTTCTTTCAAAAAACGTCTGCATCATGTGACGATTATGGAAAATGAGGTATTCGTCCACAGCTTTCTCGTCAAGAAGGCATGCCCAACCAGTGATTCTTTGTTGTCTATCGATCTCTGAGGCAATGAGTGACACTGTACAGCCCTCGGAGGCTTCGTGGCTTCGTTCGTATTAGCTTTTCGACAACTTCTTCACATCGTATCTCAATCTATTTGGAAGCTGCGTAAAACTTAAAAACCTTCTGTGGATGAAGGAACCTGAATCCATCACTTCGTGGGTCAGAAATCTTGCGGAACATTGAAGGTGTCTTCTGAGTCTCTCCATCGTCCAGAACAGAAATCTGAATTCTTTTTGATAAGCAATAGAGCTTCACAGCTTCTGTGACTTTCACCCTTTCAATAATAGACTCTTCAAACCTGTACGTAAAGTTACATCTCCTGTTCAGAACTCCGACATAGTTCTCGATGCTCCATTGAGATACCAGAGAAAGGGTCACGCCGCTTTTTATAGAGCTCTCGAGATGAAGAAGGAGGGTATATACGTATTTTTAAAGGTGTTCTTTATCCCCCTGGCACCCGAAGTATGTTCTCGAGAAGTGCAAAAGGAACCTGCGAGAAAGAGACCTCACTCTATCCACATCCTTCCCGGAAATGATCCAAAGACATACGATTTCACAAAGATCTATAAACAGTTTCCAACCGGCTAACAAATTTCACGGAAGTAGGTTATCGAGTACAACCAGATTGAGATGAATGGCGAACGCTTTCCACTCCGTTGCCTGCCATCTTTTATGCTCATCTAGAGACCTGGAACATCTGATACGATCGTTACACTACGTACCAGCGGCAGAGAGCCTTCTGTTGACCTCTTCTTGTTTCAATTTAGCCCCAAAAGCAGATATAGAAAGCATACTTTCCATCTCGCCAAGCCATATTGAGATGACATCGGGGGCAATGTTCTCAAACAGCAGATGCATTTTGTCTATCGAAAAGCTTTCGAAAGGGATTATGAGAGGCATTTGTTCAATTAATGAGCTCAAATTCGTTGAATGAATACCGAGTTCTTTGTAGCCCTCATTCAGTTCTTAATTAGAAATTCCATGTGATTGTTCCCCAAACATTGTGATCTCGTGTAGAAATATATTTGCTTTCCGCATTGGTAGTTGTCTGGGGCTCCACAACTTAACCCTGGTAGTTCTCCCTTTCTCCGCCTTCGTAGTCTGCGATGGGTAGTATACATGATTTCTGTTTGCATCAAAATTTCCTCGAATTGTGCAAAATCTGCATAGCACTAGAGCGTTGTATCGTCTCAGATTGGTTAATATATTCAGTGCGGCGAGGTCTCTCTGAACAAAAAGCAGGTGCACACGAACAATGCGCTCAACTCCGTCCCACATTCCCAACTTCCTTCCTTCTCCCAATATTTCCAACTCCTTCACAAGAGAATTCCAGAACGACACGAGGTTCTCAGGGGCTCTTGGTCGGGGGATTATAGAAACTGGGAGCACGTTGTTGATTTTGAATCGTTCCGAAGGGGGCAAGCTTAGAATTATGAAAACAACTGGCCCTTAGCTGTACTCAGTTTTCTTGAACGCCGATACCCCGTCAGGGGATAACGACATAAATATATCGTACTTCGCTGCTTGAGATCCACCAAGCTTAGAGACCGCATTGTGGAACAAGCTGTCAGAAAACAAAGTCCTCGTATGGTCTACTACTTGGCGACTCAAAGCTGTCTTGATTCTTCACCATTTCCTGGAAATGGCTGTACAACAGAGGCTCTCTTTCTTTGCTCTTCAACTGGGGTCGAATCCTGTCCCAAATACCAATATAACAGTATTGAGAAAGTGGGGCTGGTCCTTCTTGGCGTTTGGGATGCTGGCAGGAGACCGAACCATGTATGTAATGTGCATCAATAGCGTTATGGTTTTTAGAGCAGAACGGAACCATTTCGAAAGGAAGATGTGATTCTAGAACCAAACCCCTGCGCAGACCACTCCAGGATTTGAAGTACCCGCCTGGGTCCCGAATCATGTTGTTAATCATTGATACAGTCGTATTGCTGTGCTTTAGAGCAAATCAGTCAACAAAGGAGTTGCAGTCCACAAATTGTAGTAGTCGTGGCTCGATGGCCTTAGAACGAGAGAATCATCATTTAGAACATAGCTAGGGCCATTTTCTCCGTTTTCATACAGTTTCGTACAAGAATTCGTCGATGCTACGGCGTATATTACACATTTCCCTCTGAAACTTTCGATTCGTGAAAAACTGGAGACTGAATTTCGTTCTTCGAAGTCCACAACGCTATATCGTAGGGTGCCAGACGGTTTTGTATGTTGAGCCTTCTCTATGCCAGAAGCGTGGGAGGTTTCGTCGCTACTCAAAGCTTGTGATGGTTCTGAAACGTCTGCACCTACTTCATAATTGCGATACTGTGTGTCAGAGTCCCCAAGATGCAAAGGAGTACAAGCGCCGTCGCTGTTGAACCCACGCTTGACGTTGTAATCGTTTTAACGATCAGAGTATAGTTCTCGTTTTGATCTTTGATCGAGAGAAATCGTTTGATTAGAGTCTTTTGGGCTACTGCCATGAAAGATACTGCTTTTCGTCGTGTTCGTGGTCTTGGAACTGGTGGATAGAGATGAAAAGGATAAAGAAAGAGACGTGACAAGGTAAGGAGCCGCAATAGCCTGTAGTTCTCTTAAGTTAGGACGTGACTCTAGTCTGAGAGTTTTTCTGTACTGTCGACAGGCAGTAGCTCTGCTTACAATCTTTCCCACGTTGCAAGATCAATGGCTCAATGGAGGACAGTGATAAAAACCAAGAGACATGATGCTCGTAGGCAGACAGTCCGGGCTGTTGCAACATAGTGGAGACGGAAGCGATGTGCACCTGAAGGAGGGAGGGAATGTCAATGTTTGGTATGTTCGAGACTTTTCGCTTTGTCCTGCAGTGCGCAATTATGATGGCTAATCGAATGCGTTAAGAATCTATTTCGGTACTCAGTTTCACCATCTCTTCGATCAAGTCCGTGCTTGAGTCCAGCCACAGTTACCTTTCCTTCTCTTCTGCCTCTCTACCTGTCTTTCTGGGACACCACACTGTTTTGTTTCGAATGAAACGGGAAGTCCTGAAACATCCACGCAAGGATGGTCGTCGCAAAAAGGTATACGTTGGAGAGGCTTTAGAGCTCGCTTTTCAAGAGTTTAACGTTGGCGTCGAGTCAGAGTCTGAGCGCATCCCCCCACTTCCTTGTTCTGGGAGAGCTTAGTCATATCGCGTAGTAAAAGCTTTCGGCGCAGAACTTGAAGCTTCTGATGTTCATTACCGCTATTACAGGAAGTTCACGCTTCAAGAGATCGGGCAGCTGTTCTGGAAGAAGAAACATGAGTTTCAAACAGAGCTCAAACGCCTTATCAGCGAAGTACCTAATTCGTTCGAGCATTTCCTGGCAACTAAATGCTTATGGGGAGCACATGAAGCTATCAAGATCAAACTCGTGAATCAAAAGCGCGCGACGGAAAAGGTGAAGAAGAAACGTCGTCAAGAGAAGCATTTGAGAGAAGGTGTGGTAGCAGAGGAGACTTCGTGCGAAGTGGAAATAAATCAGAGAACCAAGGCTCGAATGGATCGAATGATTCACGCCCAGAACGAGAAATCAAAGCTCCGCAAGAAGAACTATTTGCACGAAGAGGAACATGAAGGACAAAAAGAGTCCTTTTGTGATGATAACACTCCGAGTTTTGAGTCAACGTGCGAACGAGGTTAACGAAGAAAAAAGAGCCCAATCGCAGGAACGAAACAAAGCTGCAGTGAAGCGCGGAAGAGAAGAAATAACTGGTGGTGTACGACGAGAGAAGAGAGGGGAAGCGAAGCGCCTTAATAAGGGTAGCAGTTCCCGCACTCATTCTAATGTCAATCGCAACGTCTCGCAATCTACATCGACTTCTTCGGAATTTCATTCAGAACCAGTTCTATTCCAGACTTTAAGACCAACTCGTAATGTGCTTTCGGACACTTCAGGCGAACGAAGCCCAAGTAGCTTTACCGGCAAATGTGAAGACACCATTGAAAGAATTACTCCTCGAAAGAAAGCTGTGGTTCTGTCCAGGGTAGGGATATCTAATGAATGCGCTGGGAATACAACTGATGGTGGTAGTTGTGAGGATGAAATTCAAAGTGAGTACATGAAAAGGAATACACAGTGGCAAGGAAGAGTACAGCTGCTTCAAATTGTTCCAAACGCCGCAGAACGGAAGCCATTCCACGTACACAAAATCGTTCAGATGCATTAGAGAATATGAATTCAAGATCTTCGAAGAGTGGGAAAACGAAAGCTGCTCAAAGTAACCGGAAATATTCAAAGAAAAGTTCCAACCATTTGA
Source organism: Gracilaria domingensis (assembly GCA_022539475.1). NCBI lineage: Eukaryota > Rhodophyta > Florideophyceae > Gracilariales > Gracilariaceae > Gracilaria > Gracilaria domingensis. The sequence goes on from VCMS01000042.1 coordinate 245,505, forward strand.
ATCTTCGGAGCAGAGAGAAGTGCTAAACATGGAAGATAAAAACAAAAAAGGCTCTGGGAGGCACATTTTATACTATTCCATGATGATTGTCACGTTCCGTCATCATCAACAGTCTTGAAACAGTTTCCTGCATTTGATCGACTGAACAAGATTAGAATAGAGCTTTTTGGCAGGTTTTTGCTCGTTCGGAACCTCTGAAAAATACGAGTCTGGCGAATGCGCAGATTGTTTGTAAAAGATTTTGAATCACATTTCGAAATGTCTCATAACTGGTTTCGTACCGAGGAAACCGTTTTTTTAAATACCGTTCCAACTTCAAATTGGATCCTTTCCCGCCAGAACAAGAACCTAGAAATGCAACCACTGCGGAAAAGATCCCCTCGTTAATGAACACTTTTCTCGAACGAGTAAAAGACAGTTTTCCAGAGACCAGTTTTCGCAAACCCAGCGAAAACTCGTGCAATCAAATTTAATTCGAATATCATGGTATTTTCATTTTTTGTTCCGTTCAATTTCATTAAGCCAAGTCTTGCGTCATTATACCCTCATTCCATCAAGATCTACTGAGATTCTATTGAAATCAATTTTTCCCAAAAATTTAATCCATTGAAAATGCCTTGAACATCTACAAATATTTGCCTACATACAGAAAAGTAAATGAACATTCAATGACGGAAAGTTCTACCTGGGAAAACATGGTTTAAGTTCGAAAATTCCACAATAAGAACAACACAAAGTCCAGTGAAACCCGGATCATTGATGCTCATGACCTTCAACGTAGAATATGACGCGCATTCTCTCTTCATGATGGTGATTAGCTCGTAAAAAAAAGGGTGAGGAAATGTATTGGAAAAAAGAGTAGTGCTCAGATATGCATGGCACCCAACTTTCTTCGATTGCCTTGACCTGATACCATTGCTCTTTGTTTTGCGCGTGTATTCTGAATGGGGGAACATTGAGAAAAAAGTCTGCCGCTCTCTTTCTTCTCGCAGATCCATGAACCTTATTCTTCTTGAGCGTATAGGTGAAGCTCACATAAAGATATCAAAAGAGATGAACTCGATAAGACGATTGTACCAGGTGCGAGTACTACAAGGAAAGGTGAGGACGGTTTGCAAACCTAATAAAGATGATAGTTGTTCGCTGCGTCAATTCGTACTGAGAGTATTCCACCACATTCTTCATTCCGTAGTTGAGCTCCAATTGCAACCACATCGTAACCGTCTTCATGAGTTGATGAGCCGGAACAAGATGCATCCATTCCAATAGCTTCAAAAGTTTGGGGAAATTGATCAGAGCGCCCAGAGTCGAAGGCTGTTGATGCCGAATGCGCATACATAGCTGTTGGACATTCTCACCAGGATTGCTGGAACAGTTCCCTTTAAGAAGTTTTTTCAATTTCGTGAAGGTAACATGAAGGTATTTGGATGTGCCGGACCCTCACTTTACACTCGTTCAGCCTTCCGCGCAACCACCTTTTTGACACGGTGCATGTTAAATTTTCAATTTTTTCAATTTTGTGAGTGTCATCGGAGGGTGCATTATGGTTGTTCTTGTTGCACGTTATGCTTTTGTGAGTGTCATGTAGCACCAACACTATCCTTCAACACTGCTTCAATGTTATTCTCCCCTTCCATTTTGACACCTTACATGGGGTCGTATGGCGCGATCTTATTGACCCATCTCATTACCAAGCGCGCTCCAATTTCTGAAAAAGCGTCCAACTAATATCCGCGCGTGCTCCACAAACCGCAAAAATTTCTTTTAGGGGTTTCGTACAGACGTCGCGAGTGGGATGCCTCAGATCATAATACTCAAGTTAAACTGGTGAGCCTCTGTAACCGTCTGCGCTAAACTATTTTAACTCTTCAAATATTCAAACCCAGCACTGATTTCAGTATAGCATTGATTTACCTCTTGGCGTTAAGGCGCACCGTCAGCAAACAGTGCCAATCCTAGACTCTTAATCAGGTCCAAACCAGTTCAGGCACAACTCCACATGCTACATCGCGTCTTCTCGACTTTAAGTCGCACTTCACATGCGCATTACCATACCTGGTAGCACTGTGCACGTTGCACTTACCTCTGTGATGTACTACATAGCGTAGCGTGTTGCATGATGCGGTGATAAAGACTGAGGTGTCCCCAGCAATTCTGGCATACTTCTCTTGTGTTAAATGTCGAAGAGCTGCGCCAAAGCGTTGAACTAAAAATGTCCCCGGTACGTCCGACAGAACGGTTCTGTACGGCGCATTTCAATGCGTCTTTTGCAGATCTTCATTACGTTACGATCCCCTCGGCGAAGCTGTCCCGTCAGTAGAGGTTTGGTGACCCCACGACGCATCATCGCAAGGCTGCGAATAGAGCATTTTTAAGACCGTTGAAAACGTTAACCTTTTCCATAATCTGGGCCGAATAAAGCAATTTGAAGACCGTTGAAAACGTTAACCATTCACACAATCGAGGCACCGCTTCTTAGGCACTCAGAACTGGAAATAGATTCCGTCTTTCTTTTCTAACACAAAATTTGTGATGGAAAAGAAAGACGGCGCTGGGAAATAGTTTCCCTGTTTTGAATTCATAATCTGAGAACGTAGTGCGCTACTAGCGCACGAAAAACATAGAGGTATTAACGAATTAATCTTTCCATGCAATGAAGATTAATTTAGGTTAGTATTTACATCAGAAATAAGCAAAACTTTCACCTTCTGTTTGGCTAAGGCGTAAAAGTTAACCGAACTGCTGTTTTCTGCGACAGCAATATTGATTTTTAGACATCCAGAAAAATATTTGTTGTTTCGTAGGCTCTTGGTAGTTTTGAACGACATAGCAAGACACAGAGTGCATTGGTGATGGCGATGTCGAATCCTAAAGATAAACAGAGCTATACTACTAACCGATAAACACAGTTTGGTATCTCCGTAACCTTGACAGATCCTTGCAGTTTTGTTTCACTAAATGTACATTTGGAAGTGTTCCAACCGCTTAAAAAAAATTAGATACCAATAACCTGTTCTGAATTAATGTTGAATTTCTGTAGAAAGGAAATCGTAGAAGCGTCTGGCTTCGCTATATTATCCCTAAATTGAATTACAACTGTAAAGGTTTTCATCATATCCGGAATGAAAATGGGTCCTCTGTTGCACTTAGCTTAGTTTTACGACAAAATTGTACTTTTAAACCATGAAACGACTACTAAACTAGATGCAGTATGTGGATGTTTTCAACGTTAAACAGCGCTTAAGAAGAAGAAAATTGAATATCTAGTTCCATTTGTTTGACGCTCCACGCGAAAAGAACAGTCGGGCATGAAGATGGGAACGCGAAGGGAGCAGGCATTAAATTCTGCAGAGGCTACTGAGGATGGTTTATTGCGGCGAGCACTAGAACCAGTTAATTGTTTTATGGAAAGCTCGTTACACAGTAATCAATCTCCAGGGTTGGTCCTGTTCTGCTAAGCAGCCATGAACGTGCAATGGGATGCTATCCAGTTTAGGACTACTGCCTAGATCTCCACGCTAGCACCTATGCGTGTGCAAGACTATCTACATACAAGCACTGTACCACTGAGACATCAAAAAGTAAACATAAAACTGACTTTCTAGAGATGTAACGTGAGACTTGAGTGTGCGCCTCTGAAATTTTTAGATGCAGTCTACATGTGTGCAAAGTAAAATTAATTTAGCCCCCGGCAACTGTATGCGTACCCCGCAACTATCAGCACAACGAAAATTGCGAGCGCAGAACAAAATGCCGATAGAATGATGCATGTATCATCGGTACAATTACTGTCGTGTACCTTTCGTAATTGCAACTTCATTCTTCTCTCGTTGCGTTGTATTGAGCATGCAACAGCAATTGAGGTACTTCATTAAAAGTTCAATTACCAACGACGTCAAAATCGTCACTTGAACATCCAATGAAATGGGCTCCAAGCCGAAAAGCGCCTGTGTTCAATGTACAATTAGCGTTCTAAACAATTAAGAAAGATAATTAAAATTTAACGAGTTTTTAAGTACGTAAGATTTTGCCTGGGTGAACGAACTTCATCACGAAGCGACGACAAGCTCAAACAGTCCGTTTCTCATCTAAAAATCCACGCCACTTGACTAACAGCTGGACGTTACCTTTTTTTACGCCTTGTGTCTTCAAAGCAGTCAATAACGAGTATTTCACCTTGCTGATACGACAAATAGTTGCGTAACTCTTATGTGATTTCATAATCGTTGTTGTGGAAAAACCTGAGCCGTCGTCCGTGCACTTCTGGCTTCGTCTCAAGTAGAGATTCGATTCCAAAGATATATTCTGATCTACACTCAAGAACACGGTAGGGGCCCACCCACTTCAAAAACGGCTTTCGAGTGCGCTATCATTGTAAGACCCCGCGAAGCACAAAATCACCTTTCGAAAAATTCACGGATCGAATACTAACCTTTCTGTTTTAACATGCAAAAGTCTGCTCACGTTTCTTTGCAGATCTAATGGACACATCTATGTGTATTTGCAAATTTGTTTTGTATCCACTCCATATTCTTCAAGTGGGTGCTTCGGGTGTTGCTTACCGATAAAATGCGGCCCGTTCGGTCAATGTTCCTGGATATTGCTGCAAGAGTAGTGTCCAGCTTGTGACCAGAAAAGACGGTAAGTGAACAAGGGTTGCCAAGACGCTCTACAACTGAACTGTTCAAGGCAGACTGAATTACAGGAAGAATAATTGGCCAGCAATTTTGCGGGAGTTGGTACTGTCGTGGATTAGACTATGAAATGTTCGAGATATGTTTCTCACGGTCAGACCGTCTGGGACCCAGGGGGCTGGCAGCCGCAGGGCCATAGTCGAATGCATTATGAATATCTTTCAGTATGTGCACTGTAGTCATCTTACAAGAGATGAGCTATGTGATGCGATATAATGTACTTGCTGTATGTCACAGACGCAAATGCGTCTGGATAGAGCTCCTGCACTAATCTGGCTCAGCGCGGAGATAGCGGTCTACCAGGTTTACGCTATCTTGAATAGTACTTAAGTAGAGAGCTAGTTCTTGGTGAACGACTTCACTGTCTTTAATCATCAATAAACTATCTTTCTCTACAAATGTACTATTGTTTGTATCGGTCTCTGACGACCAGCACGACGCAGCCCCAGCAGGGGCCGTTAATCTCGTCGGCACATGAACCCCTACCGTGGGCCGCCACAGTGCTCCCCATCTTTGTCCAGTAAAACAGCGCCAACCGGCCTGGGACACTGGGCCTCTTTGGTCCGGAACTCTAGCTCCGCAAGGAGCCAGAGGACCGTGATTCGACAGACTTCAACAGATACTCCTAAAGCAGAGCCCTGCAGGCTCGTAGCAGCTCTCGACAAACTACCTGAACCGTGCCGTTAGAACAAGGGCAATAAGCAAGTGTAAAATCGTGAGAGACTTCTACTTCTCGTTCAGATGCCTCACAATTTCATTCTTAAAATGTTAATCTCTGTCGGATACTCAATTTGTAACCACACTAAAAGCAGCAAACCATCGAATCAATTCTGAAAACACCTCGTTGTTGGTTTGTAATGTAAGAACTAACCATACATAGCAGCTGTGGTCGTGCTTGAAAAACAAAACATACAAAAAATCAATCTCAGCAGGTGACATATAACAAAAATCGAAATGAAGAAGTTCATTAGGTTGGTCAGTATGAAGTGCATGTCCTAGAGTGCTCGGTATTTTTTGCTAGGCGGAGGGCACAAACAGTGATTACACGTCTTCACGAAAGATTTGACGTCCTCTTTCATACCCTTCGAGTGGAAGTAGGGCTTCGTTGTGGCTAGAGTGACATTAGAACTTCTATGTCTTCCAGGCCTCGTGTGCGCGGTGATTACCCTTCCCAACTTGAGCATCGGGGACTCAGACGGAATCCAAAGTATACCTAATGTGTTACGGATGCCAATCTCAGTCTTCAAAAATTGCTTGGGTGGCAGTGTTCTTGATTCGTACTGTCGTCTGTGTTCTGCAAAGTGGAATATTGTCTGTTCGCTTTGGAAATTAAGCTAGTTTCTAGGCTATCTGGGGGGCGCAAGGGGGTGGCAGAGGCTGGCACTCAAAAAATTAAGGAATTTTGGAATATTAAATTCCATCCCTTGCAGGTTAATGTCGGGGTCCCCTAGTTTTTGTAGAGGTTCTACTTCGCCGCACCACCCTATCCACTCTTTTCCGCGACCCTGTCTCAAATCTGCGCTTGTGCTAGTTTGCGTATTCATTTTTCTCCGTGTTGGGATGCAAATCGCATCTCATCCCACCTCAATGATCCCACCGTTTCTTCCCATCCAAATCGGCCTCATTCTTTACTCAGTTTTCGCCAATCACGCGTTCGGATCCTCCCTCCACATCTCCCCAAAAGTTGTTTTGTAGAAGCACGGGTGGCAACTCTCCCCAATCCTGTACACCTGCCTCGCCCCAAAACGGCCTCCCATTCTTTCCCATCCTTCTCTCCTCCTGCAACCTCAGAATCCAGTCCATCATTTGCAGCGCCATGCCCTACTCCGAAATCCAGTCAAAACTGGAGCCCCAATGGCCTCCCGCTGTACCTCTTCCATCACCTTCCTCTTCTCCTTACGTGTCTTTTTCAGAAAACTATTCTCGTCCCCGAACCTACCACCCTTTGTCTTCGGTGTCACAAATGACCGCTTCTGAGCCGCAACACTTCCCGCACGTCCCATCTCTGCCTCTCCTTCCATATCAAATTTCAACCTCTCCTCTTCCACGAACCCTTGCCTCCTGCCGAACTCTTTCGCCACCTTCTCCACCACGTCGATCAGTTTCTTAAGGACCATATTCTCCTCGTGCAACTGTTCAGGTTCTCTTCCCGCACAATATGATATACAATACACATTATATTTCATCTCCATCCGTTTTACCGACAAAGAACTGCGCAGGATCAATATCGCTTCAACCAAAAGCTCACTACCAGCCCCATTCAGAAGCACGCCCCCGATTTCACTCACACTCCCTACGATGCAATAGTATGATTACAAGCCCTAACAGCCCCACACTTGCCCAGAGAGGTAAATTGATGTCCGGATGATATCCTGTAGATAACCCATATTAGAATTACGAAACCTGAAGTTGTCCATTTGATCTCCTTAAGATGTTCATATGATATACGTAAATGATGCTCAGATGAAGCATGAAGTATATCCAAATGATAACCGCTTGATACGCATATGATGTACCAAGAGATGTCCATTGGATTTTGTGATGTCCAAATGATGCATAGCAGATTTTCGGACATCTATGGGACATATCTTCGTGCATCATATGAACATTTTTGGAATATTTTTTGTGCATCCAAAAAACATGTAAAGGGTATCAATTAGGCACATCCAACGGGGTACCACGGCATATCATTCGGATATCCTGGATGCGCCGAAGAAATCCCACTAATGTCCCATAGATGTCCCAATTTTTCATCCGATGGGCATCCATTGCGCATCCCTTTTTCTCACAGGGTTGCCTTTATCTTTGTTACCAAAAAAATCTCTCTGTATTTTTGCTTCAATTTCCAAATAGTCTTCAATCTTTAACTTGTCGGCAAACAGCACGAAAGTTTTTGTAGCTCTGGAAAGGGAACAGAGGTTCCCAGAATGTCCCCAGGGACGGCGAGCAAGAGAGAACGGCACGAGCAACGACGCGGGTCGTGTGCTGTGACAGTAGATTACTGATGCGGATAGATGTTCTACGAGGAGACGTTGGCAGTGCACAGAACGGTCAGCGACGCTAAGTAGTGCTGCAGCCCGGGAAACGTCTTCTACAATAAACAAATATCGATTTCCAAGTGATGGCCTATATCGACAAGAAAAGATGCAACATCGACGCGCTGTAGAAATCCCTTAGATGCATCGCTCTCTTACCTTCTATTATGACAACTTCTACCTTCAGTTTTTTCTCTGTCTGCACTCCATCACCATTTTTCCTCTTCTTGGCAAATATACAATCTTCATCTACCACTTGCTTGTAGTACGACATCTGAACCGCGTTCGAAATGGCTTTATATGCGCCTTTCTGCCGTCCAATGGGGTAAGGAGCTCATTATTTTTACCGTATTCGTTGCATGTAATTAAAACACGGAGCTCCCACTAAATCGATGATGTCAATTCCATAAGGTGCAAGCAAATATTGTTGAGCTATTCGAACTTCTGATCTTGTTTCATGCTTTTTTGTCAGCTGAATTCCTTCCCTTTTTCTTATCAGAGTTCTTATCGGATGCTCTCCTGTACAAATCCCCATCTTTCACTAGTTAGTGCCCACTAATTATCTTCCTAAAATATCATTAAATAGTTTTTTTAACCACGTTGCCTTGACCTGGATTACTCTCTCATCGAAGGATGAGAAAACTTTAAAACTGCCTTCAATGATTCACAATTCTCTTTCAAGTTTTGGAGGACAGCGCTGCTTCTTCTCACTGGTCGTTGTTTCCCATCGCGCCATGCAGTTGTTGTTAATCGTTGTTATGACATATGCATCAGTTATAGGATCGTTAGAGGCATGGTTTGCGGATGCTGATTGCTGGTCGAGCGTGAAGGATGAGTGGTCATGACGGAATAGGGAAGATTGTAAAGCAGAAATGTTTGGCTGTGCTCCAAAGCAGCTGTGAACTGTTTCAGGCGATATATTATATATGTCTGTTCTACAGCTGAATGAAGACTTCATTCGTGCCGTTATGAAAGGTTTATGATAGAGTTGTTGTGTTTTTAGGAGACTTATACTCGGAGAGGTTGGAATGCAAGTGAGCAGGACGATGCAAGTAGCTGCAGATTGCTTTCGTTTTGTGTAGCAGAGACATGGTCTACATGTGATGGATTGCGAGATATAAGTAGTGGAACAGGGACGAGCCCCTGTGAGCTTGCTCTCGTGAAAAGCAAGGCGAGCACAATAGCTCGGATATTGTATGGCAGTTAAAAGTGGAGAGTTATAGTTTTACTTCTGGTTTGAATTTTGAAACTAAACTAAACGACGCTTATAAGGGTGAAGATCTCGAGCATTGGAGTCTTTTTCAAAATCACAGAGAAGAACTCGCATGAGCATGGAGTCACCACTGCGCACGACCAACGTTGGTGCTCTTCACTTGACAAATGCGCGCAAGAGCGAGAGGTACGTGCAGGCACCGACGCGCACGTGTATACATCTTGTACTGAGAAGGGGCCAAAAGATAGGCGGCACAGCTACGCGACGTGTGCGCCACCCGCACAGCGCGGCTGTGCGCTCGGCAACAATCTATCAAACAGTGCCCATTCGCATCGGCGGTCTCGCTCGTGGCGCGCTCGCGAGCTGCTCATCGCCGCCAGCCAAACGCCATAGGCGCCGCCGCCTCCATGCACGCCGCGCGCGCCGCCGCGTGGGAGCTCAACATTTTGCACGCGCAGGGAGTCACTTGCCTGTACCGCGCCGCGCTGCGCACGTCGCGCGACTGGACCATTGACTACGGCATGTGGGTGTAGAAGTGGGGGCAGCTTCAGCAGCGCTTTCCAGCCAACGCTTGCGGAGAATGTTATGGAGGAGCTGTTTAGTATGGGACATCCGGATCCTTATATTCCGATCTATAGGCCGGGATCTTCTAGCTATCAACAAAACGTGCCGCCTCCTCCGGAGGTATGTTTTGCCCTTTGACTGCGCGTCCTCATTGCGTGCTTTTGCTAACTCGCTTGCGTTTGATTCTGTGTCACTGTTTTGTTAGCTTACTCACAGTCCATGCCCCCACCCCATGAAGCAGTTCAGTAGTTCAGTACCAAAGATTCAACGGTAGAACAAAACCAAAGTGCTTCATCAACGTTTTTGTCATCTTGTACACATCATCTTTGACCACACCATCCCCTGCCGCTTCCCCTCTGCGAGTCCCCGCGGAGCTCTTGAAAAAACGAAAACCACAATCATTGGTGCTAGATCTTCAACCGCTTATTCTTGCGCGCAGAAACAGCTCTCTTCCCATCCGTACTTCAATTCACCGTGAACACCTCATCACTATGTCCAGGCAGATCAATCTTCAATTTCTACGTCCCCATATCCCAAACCTTGCAGGTACTATCCTTCGAACCACTCATCAACAACCGTCCATCCGCCGACCAAACCACTCAATTCACGGCCGCAACATGTCCGCCGAACGTGAAGCCAAAATTGCCAGTCTTGGCATTCCAAAGTCTCACACTCTTGTCAAACTGGCCGACGCAATATACCGCCCATCCGGACTGAACGCCACGCAGGTGACCAGCTGCTGATGGCCGGTCATGCGCGAAATGGGCTGTATGCCCTCAGAGTGAAATCATTAGAACCACTCACTCTAAGTTCCCTCCTGCCCGTACTTTGCCCCTTCACCTTTTCAAAGCGCTCCAACGCCTCTTCTCGCGACAACTTGACCGGCATGTATCCGTTCTGCTCGTCCAGAGATGCAAACGCACCGCATATGAGCACGTAGTCCGTAGAAACCGTGATCGAAATCACCCAGTGAGCATGTGCATTTATAGTAGACACAGGATGGCCGGTATCAGCATTCCAGATCTTTATAATACGATCCTGAGGAGCAGAATAGATAAAACCGTCTCCACTCCACACAGCAGTCGTGACGGCGGTACTATATCCCGCGATCATCTTGACCGCGCTCATGCTAGCCCCGTTCCAAACTTCGACGTTGCATCCTTCGAAGCACACACCACCAAACAACATCGTTCATCCAAATGATACGGCTTCCAACACAAATCCGCCACCCATTTGCGTTGGGAAGCCAAACTCTTACCCGTTGCTTTCTCAACGTCCCAGATCCACACCCGACCGTCCTTTGAAGCAGAAGCCAATCGACTCCCCTCTGGGGATAACGCCAACGCCAGCACCCAATCGCGATGATCGACAAAGAAAAGCGTCGGCAACTGCGCCTTCGCACTTCACAATCTGAAGATAGTGTCGCCAGACCCCGTCGCTATCAAGCGACAATCCGGCGAGAAAGCACGCCACCAAAACCGCCTCCTTGTGTCCCGGTAAGCTTGCACTACAGCTTGAAGCAGGCCACATGCGAAACAACGACAGCGGCACAATTTCCAGCTCCGCCACGCTTTCTCTCACATCCGAAGCAGCCTTCAAAATGGCTTCCAAGCTTCAGTCACTGGCTCGCGCAAAGAGCGCAGAAAGAATGCATACGGGAACGGCGTGTCATTGTTCAGAAGGTAGTTGGGGATTCCCGCGAGTTGCTTGGGCGTTAAACCCAATCGTACGTCAAAAACAGCGCAAACCGAGTCGCTCTCTTGCGAGGAAAGCTGCACGAGTGGGCTTGAGGGCGCGCGCGGCGCGTCGTCAGCGCCATCCGACTGCACCGCGCGGCGCCCAACCCGGCGAAGAAGACGGCGCAGAAGCGGACGCAGTATGGAAAACTCAACGACGACGACGCCGTGCACACGGCACGTGACGCGTGTATTCGAGCAGGCATTAACAGCGGTAGCGGCCCCAGCATGTGGATCACTTGCCACGGAGGCGTCTCGCGACACTTCCTACAGCCGACTATTGGCGATGATCGCAACTGCCGCTTCACGTGCTGACCTCCGCAGTCCGCCATCATCTGCCGATGCCGCGCCGCTGTCACGCGAAGCGTCGCACCCTCAAGGTGTGCGCGCGGCCGTTCGCCTTGAAGGCGACATACTTCCTCCCGACGCTTCCGTCGCTTCGGACCGGTCGTTCTCACGCCGCTAAGCACGCTCTCCGTCGCATTGCGCCCATTCTCCTCCGCCCCGCACGCCGTGCCTGCCTGTAGAGCAACGCGACCGCTCATGCTGCCGGCGTTCACCGACGCGTTGCGCGACGCGGAGCTCACGCTGGCGATTGTCGGCGCCCTCACGCTGTCGCTGGGCGTCTGGCAACGGGTATCAGCGCTTAGGCTGATTTCGTCGCGCACGACGAGGAAGATTATTCTCATCAGTTGCCGGCCAGCTTTCCTTGCGTTTTGGCCACTGTATAGCGCGATCACTCACGCGCGTCTGTGTGCCGCCTGCTCGCCGCTGCTGTTCTCCGCTGTGCTTGTAGTGTCTGGCTTGTCGTCGCACGAGCGACAGCACTACGACCGGTTGCCGTGAGCCTCTTGCGCCTGTGCGATCGATTCGTCGTGCAATGCATACGCTCGCCTCAGACACAGCCTCGAAACGTCATCCAGCGTGATTCGCGGGCAACACAACAAGGCCACGTCCTTCTTGGAGGCGCGCCGAGCCAGCCTGGCGTCGGCATCGCCCGTCATCAGCGCCATCGTGGACTGCAGCGCATTCAGTTCGTTAATCGCCTTGTTGAGCCGGCTAGCAATGCCCGACAGCTGCACCAAGCAGGTGTCGGTCGCCACGTCGCGAACGCGCCAGCGGCGACAGCGTGAGTGGCGTGGTCTGCGAAGGCAAGCTGTCCGTGATGAGAAACACCATGCGCGGCAACGGCGGCTTGTCCGCCGCGTCCGACGAAGACGCGCTGCATGGAAGTGACGACTGCGGCGAAAGCCAGCGGCTGGACGCCGTGCGCACGGGCGACACGGAGTGCCGCGAGTCAGGCTGCGTGTGGGCCCGCGCGGGCGTGCGCTTGGGCGGCGGGGCGGGAGACAGTGAACTCGGGCCGATTGCAGAGAAGGAGGAGGAGGAGATTGAGGGAATGATGACGGGCGAAGAAGGAGGGCTGAGGGAGGGAGAGATGGGCGCGCTTATTGACGGTACCGGGGGCACGCGTCGCATCTTACTGAAGAGGTGGCCTGCGGCGCAAGTCGAAACGGCGGCACGCGCGGGCAGCGTTTGCACGTTAGCACGGAGCGCCAAGTCGGCGGGTGGGGCCGGGGGTGGGGCGTCGGAAAGCTGCGGACAGGCGAGAGTAACGGCGCGTTACGCAGCGCAAGTTGAACAAGTCAGTTCGCAGCATTTCAGTGGGAGAAATTCCACTTGCTTTCAGTCGCCCCTTGCTGCCCTCATCGGTGTACAAAGGTACTGCACCAGTTCCAATCAACTCTCTACAAAAAGGTTTGTGCAGCTATTTACATCATATCTACAGACGGTGCTCTCTCCTAAACAATTTCTATTGTTGTTGTGTTATTCACAGACACTATGTTAGCGTTTGACCGCCCTCGCGCGCGGCGATGTACATGCGTTCAGATAGATTATGCGCGAGCGAGGTTCTTGTAGCGGCGCAGCTGCCACTGACGTACAATTTTCCACCCAGCCCCCATGTTGTACTCCTTCCCCGCGCCGAACTCACTCCCCGCCTCAGTCTTCATCTCCATTTGTTCCTTCAGGTGCACCTTTCGCTCGCTCTTCATTTGGTCCTGCCGCACGTCTCCAGTGTCGTTCTCATCGCTGCTATCAGCACCTTCAGTCTTGTCACAGCTCGGGCCTCGAGAGTCGCCGTTCCGCGAGGAGCACTCACGTGCCGAAGCCCACGGCGACCCCGCCAAGCAGAGGAATATCCACGGACGCCTCACAGGCATGTCTACATCAGAGCTTCGCCTCAGCTCCAAGGTGGCGGCACTGTGGCACAGCCGCCGTTCCTCTTCTTCGCCTGTCTCACCGACAGCCATCTCCACATCCGTCAGCGGCTCCTGCTGACAATCGTAAACGGACGACACGATCTCATCCGCAAAATTCAGGTGCAACCGCTCCCTGTTGCGCTGCTTTCGAGGCTTGTTTGTCCGACGCACCTCGTTTCTGCGCCTGTTCTTTCGTGGCACACGTGGCTTCGGCTCGTACATCACGCCAAGGTCCTCGTCTTGGAACAGCGCCTCGTTCACCTCCGGTATCAGCGAGCGCGATCTCCCGAACGTCAGATTGTTGCCATACGAGTTCACAGTCTCTTCGTACACCACTTTATCTCGGTGATGCCGCAACTTGCGCATGTTTGAAAACGGATGCGCTCGACTTGCGACACCGTCTCGGGACCTGACAGTACTCCAGCGTCTTCGGCATTGTCGTCAAGGAATTCACTCACTGCGCGCGTCCTCTTGAAACGGGGCAGTAGCAGCACATTTATCGCTCCATTGCTTGAAACGAACGGCGCCATGTCTTCCTCCACGTCAGTAACATCGTCGACGGCGCCGCGCGCTTGAAGCAACGAACGCTCTCGTGCTTCAGCCGCTCGCCTTCGACGCCGACGGGCGTTGTCGCTTTGCACAATGCCAAAACTCGGGTCTCGCTGTTCATCACTTTCCCATTGCATGTACATCTGTGTGCGCACAAAGAGCGGAGAAGAGTGCGAGACTTCTTCCTGTTAATCGAAGTAGGCGAGAGGATGCTCGTTGCAATAGTTCAAAGAATCGTTGGGATCGCGTCCACTGACGCGCCCTGGTCCACCTTCGCTCCCTCAACCGAAGGTTGATCCGCTAGCAGTTCCGCAAAGAACTTGCACATGGCCTTTTCGAGCGTGATCAGCACCTCGGTGCTAATAAAAGTGTCCAATGAAGATGTAACAGGGTTGGTGAGCTTGTTCAACTTGTTGTGAGAGCGAGACCTCTACATGGCGGAGGTGTGAAACTTTGACGGGTAGTATTCTTGCAGTAGAGCAGTAGGCCTAGATAAAGGGCTCCCGAAAGTGAGGCCATCGTCGTCAAACTGGACGCCACAGCCAGAGAGAGCAGACTTGATCATCGACAGCGAGTTTTCTGACAGGTTGAGACGCAGACGGTTGCGCGTACACGCGCTCTTGATGCGAGTAAGACGGCGTTCGAGCCGATTGCGCAAGCGACGCGGAATGTGCTTCGATAGGTCCTGAGGCTCCGGATGCGACACCACTTTGCCGCTTTGCATGTGCGCAAACACGAGCTCATCCACCAACGGAAGCTCCAGCGCCTCCGGGTAGACCTCGTCGAGTATGCCAACCAAATACGGTATTGGCGCGCCCAACACGTGCAAGTAGCGTGAGGGAAAGATAGGTGAGAGGATATGAGGCCATTCGAAAGGGCGAAGCAAGTCCTTGTGAGCGAGAACCGCTCGGGACACGAGCGAACTGGACGGCTCAACTATACACACATGACGTTCCACAAGAAGAGCTGTGATCAACACCACTATACCGCGCACCGAGAAGTTAGAAAATAGTACAAAGGCATGCGGGAGGGGCGGAAAGCGGGAAAGCTTGTCCTCCGCCGCGGCGTTGTTGAGCTCCTCCTGGCTCTGGACGTCATTTTCCAGCATGGAAAAATCTAAGAACATCTCCCCAATGCGAGCGCGCACAGCTGCCGTGAGACTGGCGCCCGCAGTAGGAGGTTTGTCTTCGTTCTTGAGGGTGTTTGAATCGGCGGACGTATCAGCTGAGGACAACGGAGCAGCCAGCGTAATTCTGCCCGACGCATTGGTGAACGGTGTATGACAAAACGCTGAATGTGCCACTGCGGGCGGCTGCTCGTCGGCGCGGGGCGCAGGGTCGAGCGCCGTAAAATCAGAGATCGAGGAGAAGTGGATGCTGGCCAACAGCAAATGGGCGTGGTGCGCGGGTGGCAGCAGCGGCTCTGGCGCGCTGTACCATGAGAGTAATACATGATAATCACCTTGATCGCAGATTCGAGGATTCGGTCGCGCTGGATTTAAACCTTTTGGCGTTGAATACGCCCTATCCATGTTTCGCTTTCACGATGGTGTCGAGAAGATCTGTGAGTCGCAACCCCTGACATTTCGTTGCGCGTCTGCAACAAATGAAGCGCTCGCAAAACGCCCAGCGACGTTGACTGAAACAGCGTTTTTCTGATATCAAACGGGATTAAAAATGATGATTCCCTCGCTACTGTGGAGCACCACACGGGCACAATCTCTCCACACAACGCAATAGGATCAGACAACTGTCAAGTCACCGTAGCAGTGAATTTGTGGCCCACAAAATGTACTTTGGAGTCTTTCAACAGCAAAGGAAGATCAGTGGCAAAGTCACCAGAAGCAACAGTGTTTGCGCTCACAGAAGTTGAACTAAAACTTAGTTTCTCCGTTATTCAGTGCAGATGCTTCAAGACTGCAATAAACGATGCTATAGATGGTACTAAACCAGTCGCCGATAGCTTGTGAAGTGAAAGGATAAGTTTGTCTGACAGCGTTATATCTTCCAGTACTTTCTCGGGAGCTTAGGATTCCAATTGAGAGAAAACGAGAGCTCTTGAGTGGAGATGGAACGTAGGCTACCAACTCTTATGGCACCCCTACCGGTTTGGTCACCGGTGCTATGCGAGTAAGGGGTGTTGTTAGCCAACTCTGCAGCGTAGGAACTAAAGTTATTATCACAGGGCGGGAGCTTGGAGGGGTCGGAGTGGCGTGCGAAACGAGTCGGACGGGAAGCAGCACCGCGAGGAAATCGGTGGCGGACGGGGTTTGCGGCGGCGTCGCGGCGGGACCGCGAACCCGTGAAAGGAGGTTCGCTGGCGACGGGTTGTCGCAGACGGCTGTCATCAGACATGTCGTAATGTCATTCTGTCGTACTGGCAGCGGGCGAGGTCAAGTTGTGTTAGGGTCGCTACCCTAACACAACTTGACCACCCTGCCCGCGGGCACGTTACGTTTTGGCACGTTACGTTTTGGCTGGAGTTGCGTGCGGTGTGTGTTTTGGGAGGTCTGTGGAGGCTACCAGAATGAGGCAAAAACGTGCGCGGGCGGGGGGGGGGGGTCGGTCGTGTTAGGGTAGGTACACTAACGCGACCGGATCCCCGCGCCCGCGGGCATGAAATTGCACATTTTTCAAAAAATCGGCCAAATCGTGCCCGCGGACGGGGGGGTCCGGTTGTGTTAGGGTAGCCACCGTAACAGAACCCCCCCCCCCCCCCACCCATCTCTCCACGCCCGTGGGCACGTTCTGGCCACATTTTGGCACCATGCAGAGACCTCCCAAAACACCTTCCTCGACACTTCCCGCACTCATTACGATGCACCCGCCCGCCAACACGTTGGCGCCGCTATCCACGTGGATTGACGGGAAAAGAGAAAGCTGTACATTAATCAGGGTGTATCCTTAGTATTGGAGCGCTTCAAAATGCACGACTGAAGAGCGCTACTATTGCTCGCAGAAGTCTACGTCAACTAAAACCCCCCTCCGACAGGAACATTTTGAGGTCATGTTGTAGCGTTGCGACACTTCTTGAAACACAATCGGCTGCATTCCTCGCAAAGATTTTGTTGCGAGCTCAGTATACATCTATCAGAGAAGACTCAACTAGTTTTCGCATCCAATTGATCCTCAACTATTAACACAATACGCGACCTTGGTACAATTTGTGTAGTTATTGACACACTACACTATTTAAACTGCTCAAAGCGGCGAAGAGACGTACCACGGAAGCGCGTCAAGACGCGCACGCACGAAAGTGGTAATGCGCCGGGATGAGATGCAGAGAAACAGAGTGACGACAGTATGTAGCTGCGTAAATACTGGCCACCATTTTTTCCAGTGAAGATACAAATTCTACCGATCATCGGTTATCATGATGATGAAGGTAAGGTATTATCTAATAGCGTGAGCGCTCCAGCTCTGGCGTTCAATGTCTATATCTGAATTTAATTCGTTCGTTGCGACGGTCTGGCAAACAAAGATGGAGGCCTTCAACGACCATAAAATACCGTATTTATAGGGGTAATGGAGCTCTCTTCGGAACACTATAAATAACTAAATGGAGTGCTGATAGGCTAACTACTACATGGGTCTCACAGGATTAGAGAACGGGCGCTGTAGCAGCTCGTATATGCTACATTCATTCAGTATATAACTCTATGAAACAGGAACGCGACGAGAGTCGTAGCGGAGAGCAAAACAGATGGTGGGCATTAAAATCCTTCAGCCCGGCGTGCTTGAGCTGGTACCACATGACAATAGTTCCAATGTTAACATCGTATCGCTCTATTTCCCGTTAACAAGGCCTGTCACCAACAATAAACGAGGAGACATTAATTGACGTGTTGCGGAGAATCCGTAAAATGCTGCCAATGGTGTTTGTTTTTCTTCCGTTAAGAGCGGTGATAAAACTTCAGAGTCCCACTTCTAGAGCTATGAATTGCTGCCCACGACTTTGTTGAGGAGCGTTTAAAGGCTTCAATCTGCCACTGAAGAGACGAAATAGAGCTTTTATTACATCATGCGCCACGATTGCACCTATAATTATTTAAAGCGACGTCCGAGTACTGAGAGAAAATTGTTCTGATTGGGGCCCTGTCGTGCGCTCCCCATCAGATTTCAAAGAATTCCTTCATGAAAGGAAAACCATGTCAAGTTCTTTGTATGCTTTGGCCTCTATCATTCAAAGCAGATCTGCCTTTCTTCGGCGTAGACAAATCTATATGTAAACCTCTGGCAGAAAAGTTGCATTGCATGGGGGATAGATTTGCGTTTGTAAAGTTGCGGATTTGAATACATATCGTTCGAAATGAAAGTGACGCGGATGATTCTATCGCAGTGCTTAGGGTCTCTGACTACAGTCTCTCTATTTCTAAAGTATTTATTAGTTTCAATATGCCGAGATGCAAGTTGCGTAACTGTTCGAAGAGAGCTCTCCTTGTTCCGAACAGACTGCAGAGAAATAACCCCTGGATGAATCTTACGGTCAAGGAGGTTTTGATGGACCAGATAATAAGAGATATGGAATTAGAACGCATGAAAATATCCGACTTGGATCCCCTCTTCCTCGCACGACGTAAATTTCTTTCTCCCTCGACTTTCCTTGCATATTCGAGAATAACTGAGTATGTCTTTGTGACGCTTTTAGTGTGGTTTTGAGAGAGTTCAGTGAATGACGTAAGAACATTACTGCCTAAAGATGAGGGAGGGGCTTTGCATCTATGACAAGGGCTTTCCGTTTTGCTCCGATGAAGAGCAGACAAAATGTCCTTAGCCTCAGAATATCTGCACAAAAACTTGCAGAGGATGGCACACTCGATATAGTGCGTCTTCGCCGATGAACTGAAAACATTTCTGCATTAGATTTATAATTTGCTACAGGACTTGACGAAGAGATTCTTGAAGGATGCGCATCCTGGAATCGCGTGGAGACTTGCTAGAAACGAATGGCATTGCGTCTGCTTCAGATGCGGAAACCTCGATCAGTGTGGTAGGGAAGTATGCCACTACTGTAAGGTCATCACGGATGCGCTTACTCCGAAGCTCGTCGGAGAAGTTGAGAAATATGAGGTGAAGAGGATAGGCGGTAACCGATGTTCGCTTTAGAGTTGTTGAAGACTTATCGGTGTATAACTGCAGAAGACCTACGAAAGATTCACTGTAACTTATTTCTTGGGAGTACCACACTATTCTACTATCCAAAGAGCTCATGAACATTTCCTTAAGTTTTGAGGTGGCGTCTCTTGCGAGAGAGCCGGACATGGGGTGAGATATTTTCGTGGAGTGGGTCTGAGGTATAAGGTGAAAGAATGTGTTTTCGTTGTTAGCCAACTGGAGCTGTTTCATAAGTGTCTGAACGGGGTCTCTCGCGTGGAGGATGGCGCTAAACTTACATCCTTCTGGCTAGACAGTTCTTCGATTGAAACCATCATTTGAGTCGTATCGTTCGAAAATGGCGTTCTTCACTTCTGTACAGCGCTTGAAACTTGTTATGGTCTCGTTGAATCGCTTTTGCGAGAATCGCGGGTTCCGAAGTAGCCCAATTAGCTCGTCGGCTTCACGATGACCAAGGTTAGAAGGTACTGAAGCCAGACAACCGTGAGATAATCCATATGCAAGTCACCGAGGGCCTCCTCAGAAGGCACTGGGCGGGAACTGCTTCCGTGTTCTCGCTCTAGTGACGTGGGACCCGGGGAAGGAGAAACACAATGCGAAGTGTCCGGAATGGCCGGGGCGCACGGAGTGGGGTCAACGATATCCTGGGACACCGGAGGCTCGGGAAGGCGTCAAGGGGCAGTGACCATTTCGTAAGATGCGGTCGTGGAGGCTGAAAGCTTGAGACGCTTGCTTCTTCGAATGGGCCTCCTATTGTCGTCTTTCAGCGCGGCTTTCAGACGAAACGAGCAATGTTTAACATGCGGTTGAAGAGATAACACTCCTCGGCGAGTAACGAACGGGCACCCACGGTTCTTATGTGTACAGTAGTAGACCATGGGAAAAAGAAATGAAGGAGAATCGACGACAAAGACGGCAAAAGAAGGTCGTCCGAGGAGAGAAGGAGGTCGTGCGACAGTCAAGTTCGATGTCAAGCTGAGAACGGAGAATATATTTTAGGTTTAAATCACGTGCTTTCGTTCAAAAACGAACGTAGGTACACCTCGACCTCAACACAAAGGTGTATTTCTCGTATTATCTACCACTGGTTATAAACCTGTGATTTTGCAACGTTGTACGCTGTACACTTGTCCATTTTCGCACAGAAAAATAAATCTCTTCCCTCCGCCGCCGCCACTCGCCTCCGACGTCCGACCTTCCGTTACCGTCGTGGACCGTGCCATCCACATCCTCGCGTTATACTCCGCTCGGTCCTTTTTTTTCCCTCTCTCTACTTTACGGAGGCTCCATAAAGTAGAGGGCGGAAAAGAATAGGATGGAGTCATCGGTATCTTACGGATGTATTCCGTGCAGTCTTTTCGTACGTTCTTCTATATCCTTCCACGTATCTTTGCTCTAAACTAACCAATCCTCACCACGTTCCTTCGCGCTCTGCGACATGTAAACGGCAGGAAATAAGCTTTGGGTTATCGGGTTACCGTTTTCACCCTCAACTTCTTCTATTTCTTCAAAAAATAGAACGAGTTGAAGGGTGAAAACGGGAACCCGGTAACCCAAAGCGACGACTGTAAGTACGCGACCAATGGTTTACTTCGTTGCGCCATAGGCTCTAGGTCCTCGCGTCTTGCGCTACTTTTGGTTTCTTGGCGATCTTGGATCTCTGACTGTTCGGAGTAGGCGATTCTGGTACTTGGTTGGGACATAGGCTGCTCTCTCGTTTATGGCATCTTGAGGTATGTTTGCTGCATGGGCATTCTTGGTGTCCTTGCTTGTGGGTTCTCGGATCAAAATCTTTCGCGCTTTACGATGAATGGATTGTTGGTAATCTAACCGATCCCTTTCCTACTTCTTCTTCCTTTTGCCAGTTACTAGGTCCCTCGACTTTTCTGGCGCAACTTTTCTGTTTTGCTTTATCAATGGTACGTTCCATCGCATTTCAAATGTGTCCAACGGAGCATTTACTAACTTATGGATACTTTCTGCTTCCGTATACAAGTAAATGACTTCTGATGCAGACGTAGCTCCCGAGTTGCAGGTGCTGGTTCCTCAAGTAGGGAATCATTCATCTGGGCATGGTTCTCTACTCGAGGAACCGAGAGGATGAGACGCTTCGCGCCTCATCCTCTCGGAGTGCGTATGTGTTCTACCGATACCGCACTTTGGTGCAGGTGCAGTCTGCGGCTGCTGCCGCAGATTGCACCTACACTGGCTTCATCATGGGGAAATGGTACATGTAATATAGCGAAGTAGTGGTTAGCAAAAGCGGCCGATAGAAGAATAGATACGAATAAAACGGTATGATATCATAATGGGAATCATCTGTACTAGCACCAGTGTTCCATGCGTTGCAGGGTATCATACCGCAGAAGGTATCGTGTAATGTGCACCTTAATGGAAACTGAACCTAGACTTTGTGAAATACCGTTTAGGTAGCCCTCGACTAAAGAACTAGCACGAGTGGAAAAACCACCAGTATTTACTGCACAGCGATTCTGAACGAACCAAGCAATTATCTCTAAATTTTGAAATAATTGATCTCGATATTTTTTCAAAACAATTACTGGACGACCCTTGCCACTTTCCGGACGACCCTCGCCCAAAACTAGCATCTTCAAGACACAGAAGGTGCCTTCTTGATATCCTCGAGAGTGAGCTAGCCTAGCTTTGCGTGTGGTCTCGGGTTAATGGTAGAGACCATCAACCCCTTTACGTGTAGAACCTTGGGAGTATTCACTGTTCGGATAAAGCTGACAGCCCGAATTGTTAACATATCTGCCCAAACATTGAATTCTTCATGCAAATGTTCGACGAAATAGCGGAAATTACTAAGTTCGATGGCCCAACATATACGCTTTGTTTTGGTTTGCCTTAGCACGCCAGGATGTTTGCCATAAGAGTCATAAAGATATATTATATGGGCGTGAACGGTAAAAATGTTCACTTCTCGTCGCGTTACAATGTGATATAAGCGACACATCACTTCCACAATCGCGAATCCCTCTCTTTCCTGATTAACGACCAGTTGCCTGCTGATGCTGAAAATGGCTCCGAAGGAAAACACAAAGGCTCTAGTAGCTGATCATGAATAACCTTGCGATGATCTTCTCAAGGTACTTGTGTCAGGATTGCAGCCCATTGTGTCTCACAGGCATCGGTGAAGGGGCAAAGCTCGTGATTACATTTTGTGTGTGCAAGCTTTACAGAGGGGCTCAATTGCTGTTCGATGTGTGCAAAAGCCGCATCGTGTTCAGCGCACCATGAGTCAGCGATGGGAAGATTGCGCAGCGAAAGTTTCGTTTGTTTACTTACTGAAGTATAGCAGGAATCCATTAGTTGATGCATGGGAGAAATTCGTTTGGAATATGTCGGAATGGCATTCGGCATCCAGTTTGTGATACAGACGAATTGTTGAAGCTCACCTCCCATCTTTGGCTTCCTCATAGCATCAAGAGCTTCATAGTGGCGAGATTGATACTGATTTACGGTTGCCGAGATGATTCTTGCACAAAACTATACCCGTCAGGTAGACAATGTGATCTTACCAGCGTGTAGCTTCAGTTCTATCTTCTCACAAACGTTCAGAAAAGACTCTAGACTCGCCAACAGTTTTTTCTTGTCTTCAGCGTAAAGCAGAAAATCAATGAGCAACGGTGTCATTTTTATCACCATTTCGTGAAACTTCTCTGCCAGGATGACCTGGAAACGATTCTAAGATCCACTGCCTCCCTGTCTCTCTGTAAAAGATGTCTGGAGAAGAACGGGCTTCTGGGTATTTCAATCGACATCCTTTCTTGCGATTCTTCGCAAAGTGGTCCTTGCCAATAACCATGGGCAAGATCGATTTTAGCAAAGCCCTTGCCTCCGGTAACGTTCTGGAAGAGTGACTCTAGGTGGGGCATAGAAGACTGTATCGGTAGAGTACGAGCGTTCGGGCCACGAAGATCTCCTGTGAATCTGAGTTTCGTTGAACCTGGCTTTGGTACTACGAATGCGAGAGATGCCCACCGTGCCAACGGATTCTTGTATATGGCTCCAAATTTCTCTAATCCGCGGGCTGTCTGGATTAGAAAGTCCCTCTGTTGAGGTGCATATCCTCTCTGTGGCGAGCAATATGGTTTGGCGATCTCAGTAGTTGTAATTGACAAAGGTGTGACGCGAACTTGGGGGTCTGCACCCAGTTTGATACGGAAGAAATCTAAATAGCGTTCTAGTATCGCGGATAGCCTTTGAAGATCATTAGAAGAAATCCTGTGACTCTTTGTTTCGGATTAAATATTTTCGAAAGCTCTATTGAAAGATTCCTTCTACTCCTTGCCGATGCCAGCGGCTAGGTACTCTGGCAATTCGATAGGACCGTCTTTGGCACTACTGTTCGAAAGAAGCTGATACTTTGCCGCAGACAATTAAACCCTCTGAGCGTGGAGGTCCTGCAAGTGCTTGTCGTTTACCTCGTTCCTGACACGAGCGAGATGTTCGGCAAGATTGAATCCGATGGAGTTCAAGAACGGGCGAACGATCAGAATCTCATCCATTGGATGTTGAACGAAAACGAATTGACGCTTCTCTCTGTGACTAGAATGTTCCATTCAGGGAGGTATATTGTCATCGTGATTGATACAAGAAGAGATGCGTTGGCTTTTGGACCATGATCGTCCTTTGAAAGCGGGCTCCAGCAACAGAGGCTTCTCAAGAATTTTCTCTCGTAGGTCAGGTACGGTAGTCTTGAGTTTGTCGTAAATGTTTTCGTCAATTGCACTGAAATCGACACCCGAATCTTCGAGTGAGACTTTGGATATCGTATCCTCGAGAGCTATGCGAAATCGGCTTTCGGTGACATCAGGGACGTTTCGAGTTCTGTTTGCTAACTCATACATAGCCTTATAACGTTTTCCCTCTTCGGTTTTCTAGTGCTTTTCAATGAGTTCTCGTTTTTCTTCAGATGTCTTGATAGGACCATCCTTTATAAAGAGAATACCCCCACAGTGTTCATTAAGACAAGGCTCGGACTATTTCGATTCTTTTCGTTTGCCTTTGCGACGTAATTCCGAGTTGGGGTCGGAACCTTTATTTTCGTTCTGTTTGGCCTGATTCAAGGAGGATGAGTTCTTGCACAAGCTTTCCCAAAATGTTTGGATTTCTGAGGGTTCACTCGCGAGAGTGCCGCTTCTGTCAGGAATATCTCCAAGTCGATGTTTGAAACTTCATCCTTGAATAACCTGATTTCTGCCAGTTGACTTTTGGCCGAGCCGGGGTGGAGCATCTTAATTCTTTCCTTCAAAACATTCGGCTGAAACTTGTTCACAACACGGGCGAGAAAAGGTTTTGCCGTTCTCTGTTTCTTTCAGTACTTCTGACGAATTGTTCTCGTGGAAAGAAGTGATAACTTGAAATACGAAGTTAGGCACACCTCCCGAAGATTCTGCTTTATTGGGTTTGAAAGAGAGAGTACGCAACGTAGCGTCAATACGTTTAGAAAGATCCTTCAGGTTGAATGTCGAGGCCTTTTCGAACCATTATCTGCACCTTCTTCTTCCACGCTAGACGCAGTTCCAGTCTCTTCCTTAAGATGAAGAGCATGAAGTGTTGAATTGAATGCTGTCTTTAACAGGCGCACATAAAAGCTTCGTGGATTCGTCTTTGTCATTGTTCACGTCGTCGATTTTAGCCTTGTATGCTGCATAGGCTGTCTCAAATTTAATCAGTGATGGCTGATCAACAGTCTTCAGAAGCGGTGGCTGAATAATCGACACAGCTCCGTAGTTAGACGTGACCATAACGATTCAAATTGTCGACAATCGGCAGCGACGATCTTACCCTTTCGAAATCAAAGCACTTTGTCGACAAAGGTGGGCGCGAGGCGGCAATAAACAAAGAAAGGCCAGAGGATAGTAACGAATAAAGTGGACGAAAGGCAAGAAGGGAAGGGCACACCCACGAGGCTCTGTTTTCTAAAGCCTCGGGATGCCACGCGAGGCTTTTATAGGTGCCCTTTCATTTTCGAGTTGTCTGCTGCAAGTTGAATATGAGTATTCCAGCAGCAGTGATAACCACTATTAGAAATGTTACACTAGGTTGGAGACAGAATTTGATTGTCGCCAAACTTTCACATACAAAACGTCACGCGCAAATGTGGTGATGACCTACTGTTGCAAACTAAATTACGTAATAAATGAATTAGGCAGGCAACCGTGGTGCAAAGTAATCAATAGCCAGGCACTATATGGTTATCGGAACGATGAGATTCCAAACTGGTTGGAATGGAAAGAATGCGTTCTTCAAAACGCGTCGTATCGCCGCTGGTCTGCGCTGTTGATAGTGGAGTAGTTGTCGGGGGATACATTGCGAGATGTTGTTCGTCTGCAACACTATCGCTTTTTGTGCAGTTTGGCGAAGACGAAGGATCTGGATCCTTCAACTGAGACAAAGGATTGTGTAATGATGCTGTTGGCGCGAAGAACGTGAGAATTACGTGTCGGGTTTTTAAGCAGTTTTGGTTCACTACAGTTTCATTTCGTTGTGGCGGCAACTCTTTCGTTTTGAGCCTCATTTTCCTGGCGTTCAATGAATAGGTATTGTACAAGAGCTACCTTATTCTACGTATATTGTGTCATTCTCATGCGCGGCCGAAGACGATTTCGACAGGATCTAGGCTCGGAGGCCATATCTGTTCATCATCTCATTCCTATTTTCGTCTCCGAACGTAATGAGAACAGTGATTCAAAAAGTGCCTCATCATGTCGGAGCTTTCATTCATCAGATGGGCAACATGCACAAAGTGATTCATTTTCCCACGCTTTAAGACAGATCCGCAGCAATTAATATGAAAGACGACGACTCTGTTGAATACAATGCATACGGGCTGTCACATCGGTGTCGCAAATTGCGTTCATCTAGGCATACAGCAATGCAAATTGATGTACTTTGCAAATGTAATTCCAATTGGTTTCGGGTAATTGTGGGCTCTGCAACGATTGTCATGCTGTTTGCAATACACTGGCGACACAGCGTTCCTTGTAGAAGAGAGAAACGTTTTCTATCACGATATTATTCTATTTGCCAAGGAGGAACTTTCTGTAATTAGCTTCTCAATCACGTTTCTATAAGTAAGAATATTTTCGTAGTATTCCTATATCTCTCGAATGCCAATTTCTCATCAAATTTTTTGGCTTGCCATCTCTCAATAGAAATGCAATAAAATGCCGTTTTATTCACTTAAGAGAGAACCTAAAGAATTCTTCTTGAAGCGTGATTGAGATCTTAATGACAGACGCACTCTAGGTTTTCCGCCTGGGTTGCCAGAGGAGCATACAAACTGATACTGACAACGGACCACTATAAAAACTCCCTTAGCGCAGGGAGGAAACACAGATAAAGACGATATCATCGATTGTGACCATTCTCTTGCCCTTATTCCGTCGATCGCTAGTTTTCTCCGTACTGTAGATCATTCTCTGAAACTAATCAACAAAGCGCTTTGACTATGAAAGAGCGGAAGTATTTGAGCTTGACTCTACAGTTTTGCAATCATAATGTCGTCCTCGAACCATGGTGCCTTCTCCGTTATTCAAGCTCCGTCGCTGACAGCTGTTTAGCAACTCTCCTTGATCAAGTTTGAAACAGCGTATGCCGCCTATAAAGCATGGATAGAAGATGTCAACAAAGTTAGAGGTGAATGTTCGAATTTCATATGGCTCGAATCAAAGACTGTATGGATCCAGCCACTTTTCATGCACATTTTTGGATGGGCGAAATTGGTGACCCGTCAACAGTAGAGGAGGGTTCGACAGAAATCGTGAAGAATTGGTTCGAAAGTAGATCACTTTCTACACCTAATGATCTTTCTGGGCGCGTCGATGCTGCGTTGCGCTCCGTCTTATTTAAAAGCAGCAAAGGAGATCCTGTGGGTAGCGTAGCTAATTTTATCACTAATATGATTACGTCTCTGGACCGGAACAACGATTTTGGGGTTCCAAAGAACGCAGATATGGTCAAAAAGACTGCTTTGTAAATAAATTTAAACCGGATGTCCTGCAAGAACGGATTCAAATGCTCAGGAGAGATTGGAGGAAAGAACAGTTAGCCCGCATGAAAGTGTTCAAAGAGGATGTTTCAAACATCGTTTTTGAAATCTCTCTCACTGAGACAGCACTTGCTCGAGTAAATCCAAGCAAAGCTCGTTCAATAAAACATCGTTTACACAAGGACAAGGGGATATCCAAGCATGGAAAGTGTGAGATAGCGCCGTCAGGCGAAAGCGTTCTAGAGGCGCGATCCGAGTAAGTTCGTAAGCGGGGCCTGTAGTCCCGTGATCCGGTCGGGTATAAGTGTAACGCGTGGAAACGAACGCCAGCATCGGGCGATCGTAGGGAGACTGGGCGGTTGGGAGCCTCAGACACGGTCGAGATATGCGCGTTGAGTCTGAACGGCTTGTAAACCTAGTAATTGTCCCGCACAGTATAGTATCGCAGGTCTGCTTTCGCAAACTAGTAGTTTGGGACGGTGGTGCTTACCCTTTACTAGTTGAGTGTAAGGGACGAGCGGAGGTGCATAAGTAGCACCTTGACGCTGCAACTCATGGCGTACAGTCCGAATCGGCACCCTGCTCACGTGTCGAAAATATCCAGAGGTGGAGCGGGTGCCATCTATCTACAACTATGCTACGTGTAGTTCCTATCACACAAGTCCGCACGGCCTGCCATCTCCGCACACGTGGGACACCTCGCATTTCCTGCCAACCTCTGACACACCCCTTCTTACCTGCCACACCGATCGGTTCAACCACACCACGGCGCTGACCTCACTATACTACAGACCCTCCTCCTAGATTGCGCGACGTCCACGACGCGCCAAAGTCACCTAACCGTACGATTTGCTGCAACAACAGCGGCGGTATGATCGATGCATCCGGTCGGCGAGTCCTTCATTGGCTTTTCCGGAACGGGCTTCACCGACCAAAACGTCTTCGGAAGCATACAGAGTTTCGTTCCGAACCGTTGACACACGAAAGAAGTGAAGCGGGGCACCTCAGTTCCGAACCGGGAAGGCGAGGCTAGAAGCAGCAGAAGTCTGTCGGCGCTGTTCCTGTCACCGATTGGAATACTGCTCCTCTAATTCGAGAAAAGAGCCCGTAACGGGTTCAATGCGGAGCTTGAATGATCCCGAACGGTGAAGTTATATCCCAATATACCGAGCGGAGTGGACGGAGCACTCTAGTTAGCGATACTCAAAGTTAGTTCAGTTATTGAGTTCTTGCGTAAGTTAACCCGAAAATAAATCGTCTTTCGTTCATTTCACCCGTGCGGATGCTTTGCGTAGCACCGTTCGGTGAGCTGACCATGCTATAATGCTCGCCATTGCACAGTGTCGATCCATGTGTGAAAAATCGTCCGTCTCGGTAACACATCCTGGTTGCAAGCATGTCACAACCCAATCGGGAAGGGCCAAAGGTGCTTTCCACAACGCCTTTTGCGTCCCCGGCGATGCGCAGATCAGTTGCTGAGAAGTACCCGAACGGGTCATTACTGATGCCCACAGTACCTCCTGGCGGTGCTTAATGTCCCTCAGAACTGTCTTCGGAGCAGCAATTGCCCGTAGTTGAAGCACTGATTACATGCCTCCGAACGGTGCTTGCTATACTGCAGACCCACCACGGTATGTTTGACGAAACAGCATTGAAGGTAGATCCTTGTACCAAAGCCACCGTTCGGAACTTCGTCAGAACACATGGTAACGGGTGCTCCCGTCACGTATCCTGATGGAAAGCGAACGCTGCGGACACTCTGGGAGAGTCCGAGAATACGGCGTATTGACCTCCGGGTTGACATTGATACCGTTCGGACAGAGCGCTGCCGTCGCCTCTCTTACTTCACCGACAACTGAGCTGATCACCTTTCGGAAAGGGTATGCCCAGTTTGCTCCCGTGTACAATTCGTTTCGGTAGGGCCGGGCTCGCTAAAGCACCTCTCTAGGGATGCTCCAGCGCGGTACAAGACGTCTCAAACCAATCGGAAATGGTCATCGCGCGGCATTGCGCCAGTGCTGTAGAAGTTGCGCGACAACACTGCATCCTGGCGGTACACGCGTCAAGCACGCGCGATGTCATTCTGGCAGTGTGCGAGCGCCGGCGCGAGGGGCGCTCAAAAACTTACGAATTAATCCCGGCCGGAGTGCATGCGTGCGGCGGGCGCTTCGGTAACCGATTCGGGGCACAGTATTGCACGTAGCGGCATGCGCGTGAACTTCAAAAAATCACAAAGTATTTTCACCGTGCGCGGAGTTCAAATCGGCCATTTTCAGCGCCTGAATCGGTACCGTTTCGGAGATACAGACCAGACAATGAATCGGCGTTTTTGACCGCGTACGGGCAGGCAATTTCCGCGACGGATTTTTTGATTCGCCTTGCAAGTAACCGTGCGGCGCACCGGCGCTCCGACGCCGTATAGGCTGGTTGAGGTGATGCAGTGCGGCTCTTTGGCGCTGCGCTGTACTCGCTGTACATGCTCGCACTGTCGTCTGTGTCGCGCTGTCTGTCCCGTGCGGTACTTGAATCTTTCAGTTGGGCTTCTCCGGTGTCGCACGTCCGCCTCGGTTACCGTGCGCGCGGTGTCGATAGAGTCGGCCGCGCGTACGTGCAACGTACAATAGAGATAAGCTAAACCGCTCGGTGTCGCTTTGGCGATGTTGTAGAGGCCAAGGCGCAGTCCCGCGGCGCGTCTAAGGCCGCTCGGAGTATGAAGTCCGCAAAGGGCGGGGCGGAGCCACGACCGTTTTCCGTTCGGTAAACATCTTCTAAGCCACAACGGGAGCTCTGAGAGACTTTCGATAGGAGTTGCGCAAACGATAGCGGCATGCAGAGGAGCCCTTGAGGGGAGCACTAAATGCCGATGGAGTACGAAGCCCTCCGAGGGTGGGGGGAGATTATGCTCGATTTCCGCGCGGTTTAGGAGCCAATATAGAGGTTCCGTGCGGGAGCTTCAGCCGATGACTAACCTTTCCCATTCGGAGTTCTCGTATACCGTAGCAGAAATACTATTCGTGCGTAAGTTAGTGTAGGTGTTGTGTCAGTTCTGTTAGTTGATTAGCAGTTAGAGTAGACACTCTTCGTGCATTGGACTATTTGAAAACCGGTCGGGGTCATTGAAGGGAAAAATGGGGATTATTCCCCCTCCTAGATTAAGACGACTCCGCTCGGCTTACGCGCTTCCAGTAGCGCGCGAGAAAGTGTTGCGATATGTTCTCTGGGGGTTCCCAGAAGTCACCTGCAGCACCATATCCGTACCACCGTACAGGGTAAACCATTCCGTGCGGAGGGTCATCAGAGACTCCGTGAGCCATGGTCTTTTTCACGACTCCGATGGTGTCCGCTTGGTCCGCCGCAGACGCAGACGGGTCAGTTAGATTGTTAGTAGGTTCCGAAACGGGTTCCTCAGTAAGAGGACCTTCCCGGTCGGCTTCTACGCTGCGCTGCCGTTCAACTGTCACCGGTTGTGACCGATTCCGAGCAGGAGCGCGTGTGACGCGGTCAATGCTGACAGTATCGTGTATACCGTCAACATCGATTGTGACAGTAGATTCCGTTGCGGAGACGACCTTGTAGGGTTCCGTCGTCTTCGACAACAGCCTCCGCGACGTGCGGTCATGTTCCTCAAGAACACCACCGGTCGGAGTGGTCTTCGAACGATCAAGGAACACCTCTTCTCCGGCAGTGAAGCGTGGAGTTGCCTGTACGGATTTGTCGAAGTTCTCCTTATACCGGCGTTGTGCGTTCGTCAGACGGTTCCGCGCGGATTGAAGCGTAGCCTTCAGGAGGCGTAGGGTGTAACGCTTCATCTGAGTCGGCGTAGGTTGTGTTGGCGTAGCAGGATCCTTAGCGGAGCTCGGCTCATCAAGGAACACGTTCGGCGGAACACGGGTTAACGCCAAGTAGAATGGTTTGGTGCCCGTGCTTCGGTGAACTTGTAGACTGTATCCGTACGTAAGTGGCTGTACGTATGCGTGCCAGCTCGACTGGTGATCGGCAACGTAGTGTCGAAAGCGCTGTACCAGCGTTCGATTGAACCGTTCGGCCTGGCCATTCGTCTGAGGGTGGTATGCCGTTGTGGTGACGTGTTTCGTACCCAGCGAGTGACAAACTTTCTCGAAGAACTTCGCGACGAATTTAGGTCCGTTATCGGTGAGTAAGTAATCAGGGATCCCGTACGAATAGACCAAGGTCTCCAGAAATGTTTTGGCCACAACTGGAGCAGTGGTAGACCGTTGCGGGATAGCCCTGCAGAGCTTCGTGAACCGGTCGGTGATCACCAAGATGTACTCCGCCCCGTTCACGGACTTCGGAAAAGGACCGACAATGTCCATAGCCGCAAACTAGAGTGGGCCCGTTGCGGGAAAGAGCTTCAGCCGTTTCTGAAAACGGTGTCGTCTGCCGCGGATGGCTGCGCACGAGCGGCAATCCCGAACGGTTTGGTATACATCATTGGCTATCTGCGGCCAGTAAAACTCTCTGCGGAGAGTGTTGTACATACGAGTTCCGCCCGGGTGTCCTTCCAAGCGCGGGTAGTGCGATAGATAGAGCACGCGCGGAACAATTGTGTGGGGCACCACCTTCTGCAGTGCTCCGTCCAGGGGCGAGCGGCAAATGAGTACTCCGTGGCGGTTAACGTCGAAGAGGGTAATGCCGTTACCATGTCCTTCCGCACGGACTTGCAGTACTCGTCCTCGGCCTGAGCTCGAATAAGCTCTTCCAAGGTGACCGGTTGGACTTCAGTTTCCTCCACCACGATAGCCATAACCTCAGGGCATCTAATCGGTGCATTCTCGTCGCACCAGTCCACTGCGACATCCTTAATGACTTCGCCGTCGATAATGACATCCGCTATGAGGCCTCCATCATCTTCCGTTTGGTCTGCTAACAAGAGACAAAGGATCTCCTCGTCAAGATGAGTCCCGTCTTCACCGTCCGTTTGAATTCGTGAGAGCGCATCAGAGGCCCGGTGTTTAATGCCCGGTCGGTGTACGATATCAAAGTCGTACTTCATGAGACGAAGTCGCCATCGAGCGAGCCGTCCGGAGGCATCCGCCAGATTGAGTATCCGCTTCAGCGCGTGGTGATCCGTTCGGAGGGTAGACCTTCCCATCTCTAGATACGGGCGGAAGTGCAATATTGCCCATACTACCGCGAGGCATTCCCGTTCGGTTGTGGAATAAGCCCGTTCGGCTTTCGTCAAAGAGCGACTCCAGTATCCGATAGGGAGAAGATCAATGTCTGGTTGCTTCTGTAACAAGACGGACCCGACTTGTTTGTCACAGGCGTCAGTGTCCAGAATGTACGGCATATCCTGACGTGGAATAGCCAGGATGGGAGGCCGTATTAACCGTTGACAGATCTCGTCAAATGCTTCATATTTCGTATCGTTCAGTGTCTCGAAGTTGACCGGTTGGCCTTTCTCGACTTTGCGGTTCAGAGGATCCGCAATTCGGGCAAAGCTCTGCACGAAGCGTCGGAAGACGTTGCAGAGTCCCAAGAACGACCGAAGCTCCGTCTGGTTGGTGAGTGGTTTAGCCGCTCGGATAGCATCTTGAGTCTCCGTAGAGACCTGTTGCTCTCCAGGACGGATAACGTGGCCCAAGTAATCCACAGTACCACTAAAGAAGTAGCACTTATCCAGACGTAGAACTATTCCAGACGATCGGAGGAGTGATAAGATAGTCCGAACATGGTCGTAATGTTCAGCAACCGTGCGGGATTAGATTATGACGTCATCAAGATAGACTAACGCGTACTGTCATTTCACACGAGACAGTATGATATCCAGCGCTCTCTGGAAGGTCGCTGGTGCGTTCTTCAATCCGAACGGCATTCGAATATACCGATACAGTCCCATGTGGGAAGTAAACGTGGTCTTATCCCGGTCGGCTTCATCCACTTCGGTCTGCCAATATCCGCTGTTGGCGTCCAGGGTGGAAAATATCTTCGCCTCCCGAGTGAATCGATACACTCCTCCATTCTCGGTAATGGATACGTATCCCGAACGGTAACTGCGTTAAGACGGCGGTAGTCTACACAAAAGCGTAGATTGCCGTCCTTCTTCTGAGCGAACACGACCGGGCTCGCTCACTCGGCCGATGAAGGCTCAACTACACCCATCTCCAGCTGCTTGGTGACCTCCTTGCGTTCAAGTTCCCGACGCGCAGGACCCACTCGGTATGGCATCTGGTAGATAAGTTCCGTACCAGGTTCCAATTGGATCCGGTGCTTCGCGGCAGCGATACGGCCTAGATGGCCGTCCCACATGCCCCGAAAAGGTCTGAGTAGCTCGATAACATTATCCAGCTCGGAAGCAAACTCAGAGGACAACTGCACCTTAGAGATCCAGTCATCTTCCGGGTCCGACGCTGGCTCGTGCCCGTTTGGTGTATCCGTGTCGGTATTAGAAAGAGACTCAGACTTGGGGCCTCCCTCTTTAGTTTCGTCGCTCAAGATAAAAATTGCGGGGTTATCAGAGCGATAGGAGATGGTAAGGCTATACCAACCATTGTGCCTTTGTGAAGGCGTACCGAACGGTCGGAAAAGCTAGCCACCTGAACATAGAAAGGGATATCCGGTCGGAGTTCCATTACACCGTTAGCAAGAAGAGTGAGCTCTTCTCTATGAGCCGTACGGTGGTGTTCTTGAATAAACATCAGACCAGCGGCCTTAGTGGTTACCAGAACGTGAGATTCCGACATCGGAGGTATCGTAACCGGGGGGGCAACGCGAATCTTATTGGACGGCGTCGTCCGGTCCGTAGTAGGAGAATGGTTCTGAGGGTATCCGGGCGGAGTTGTGCTTCGCCCAGATGCGGATTGAATAGCAACGGGGTGTGAGTGCCGTAGCACGACAGTCCGTTTCGGAGGTAGAATCGCCAAAACATATCTGTCAATAAACGAGGTACCGAGAAGGCAGCTGACCGCAAGGTTGCTGGCTACCAAGATCGGTACCCGTACGTGCAGAACTCCAAGTCGTACCAGAACAGTACAACACCGAGAATGTCCATCCGATTACGGGAAGCATCCGTAATGTTCTGGACCTTTCGTGGTTGTAGATGCGTCTTCTAGTGTGGTGGGAAGTGCCGCTCATGGATGAGATTTGGGCCGGCGCCAGTGTCGAGAACGCCCGTAAATGGATACATTACCGATCGGGAAAAGCCGACGGAGAAATTCACTTTATAGTGGTCGCTGCTCATCAACATAACTGGCGTGGCCGACTCATACTCATCCAAAGCTTGTAAAGCGACTGTTCGTCCGGATCGGAGGCAGGATCAGTACAGTCTACTTTGGTGAGGCGCTTCGGCCCTGGAGGACGGTGCACCTCTACGCGTCCTCTGTTCCGTTTTCCTGCTCCACTGCTGCGTTCTCCTCGACAACCATGACCGGTTGGGAAGCAACACAGCGTTCCACAGGAGCAGCGCGGACAGGCGTAGCCGAACGTGCACCACTAGAAATCCGAGCGGAGCCGTCACGGTTGTAGTACCCTTCCTCTCGGCGGAGATGGTAGTTCTTCTCCAGTGCGGCAAGAAGAGCTTCTCGAACACCGGGCGGGATCATCTTGCAATGATCCGGTTCCCTGGAAAGGCAGATCCGACACGGGCGATCCATCAGCCGTTCTTGAGACCGCGCTGTCTGCGTAGCCGTTTGAGACGTAATGGCAGTCGCCGTGCGGTAAGAGTCCGACCGTGAATAATTCGAAGGTTACGACGGCTTCCTCGGAACCGACGAAGTCGAACTACGTCGCCCGAATGCAACTACTGCTTCATCATCGTCCGAGTCGGTGGCGAAAGATTCTGTTTCAGTGCTCTGCAAGCTCAAGATCTTCCTTCCCGTGGAGCGGCTTGTTACTGCCTTAGTTCCAGACGGACGCAGCGTTGGCGTGTCAATCCAAACGGATTGACGTTTCGCCGAGCGGTGCGTGTCGCCATACGACTCGGTATACCTCGCGAGCGCATCGTAGCCGATAGACGGATGCTTCGTGAGGTGGTTACGCACCTTCGCCCGTATGGAAGGCAGTAAACCCTCCACAAAGAAGGACTTCAATCTCCTGTCGGAGAAGACATTGCCACAGCGAAGGGCCTTCGTCCACAGTATCTGAGAGTATTCCGTCTCGGACATCCCAGAAGACTGGCGGTAGAGAGTGACATCCGCATAGGCGTCAGCAATGACTTCATCCGTAGCGTACGTAGTCAACAAAAAGTTGATAATCTCTGAGTACGTACGGAGCATCTCACCCCGACGTACATCAACGGCGCCCGTTTCTCCCAGGAGCCTGGACTGGATCAAAGCATGAGCCGGTCCGGTCACGTAGAATTGGAAGCACCAAAAGTGCTGCTGCCTCGGACAGTCCGTTGTGGTTGCAAGCGGTCTTGAACCGTTGCAGAAAGTTCAGGACTGATATAGAATCCGCACCGGAGAAGGAATGTCCCTTCATCTGGACATTCAATTTCTTCTCGTAGCGCCCAATCTTGCGCGCTACCCTCGCATTATATCGGTGACTGCGGTTGTCCAACCGATACGTGCGGTAGTCCACCACCTTGATGAACAGTTCGTTCAGCGGTCTGATACACCTGGGCACTCCCTTCTTCGAACGGAAACGATGCCGATCGGAGTGGCGTTTGCGATCAGAACGGTCTGAGTCCTCGTCACTGTCAGTTCTGGAAACGGCATCAGATCTATCCGAGCGGTCAGAATCACTACCCGAATCAGAAGAGCGTCGTTTCTGTCTACGACGACGTCGGTTCTTCCGAGCGCGGCGGTCATCCGAACCGGAGGAATCATCAGGCCTACCGCCCTTCCTGCGGCGGCCTCTTTTCTCGTCTTCAGAAGAGTCGTCTGAATCTCCGTTCGGGCCATCTCGATGAGGAACCACCGGGAGGACAGGAGCCATGGGGGCACTCTGCTGGCCCCCTTCTGGGTGCGGCTCATTGTTTCGCTCGGCGGGTAAGTAGCCAGCGGCTAAGTCCGGTAGGACAAGTAGAGACTTGGAAAGGGGTGGCAACGTTGCCGTTGCCGTGTAAACTGCCGGTGGGCCTTCCTGTTCACCTTCACCAAATCCGATCGGTATCAACTGTTGTATAGTCGCCTCGGCAGTCTCACGGACTGTCGGGGTTATTACGTCGGTCAACAACTCCGGAAGGCGTTCATGAAGATAACGCTCAACCAGAACGGGAACACGAGCTTCAATCTCGTTCTTCAGCTTGTAATGCCAGTAAGGCTCAAGCTGTTTCCACAGTTCTGGAAAAATCTTCGGCGTACGTTCCGAAGAGTTCTGTCCGGTCGGAGCAGAGAGTTGCGGAAGCGACTGTGCTCTGTCCAAACTCACTGGAGCTTCATTATTCTGGTGGGAAGAAGCGGCGGCGGCCTGGGGAGCCTCGAGGACTTGCGCAAAAGTACCTCGGGGCTCTCCAGGCGGAAGTCGGGGGCAGGGGCAGTGCCACGGGCACTTCGGCGGCCAACCGAAGCGGTATCCGAAGCGGTCTGCGGGGGAGGCTGGACGAACTGAGCCAGTTCTTTTTCGACATCAACCCTTACGGTCGGTTCCACATTTGCGTCACCTGCATTCATCACGAGATATCTTCTTCAGATCTGTTGGTACTCTGTACGGAAACCACGAATCCCACTTCTAGGTGGGGAGACCAATGTGAGATAGCGCCGTCAGGCGAAAGAGTCCTAGAGGCGCAATCCGAGTAAGTTCATAAGCGAGGCGTGTAGTCCCGTGATCCGGTCGGGTATAAGTGTAACGCGTGGAAACGAACGCCAGCATCGGGCGATCGTAGGGAGACTGGGCGGTTGGGAGCCTCAGACACGGTCGAGATACGCGCGTTGAGTCTGAACGGCTTGTAAACCTAGTAATTGTCCCGCACAGTATAGTATCGCAGGTCTGCTTTCGCAAACTAGTAGTTTGGGACGGTGGTGCTTACCCTTTACTAGTTGAGTGTACGGGACGAGCGGAGGTGCATAAGTAGCACCTCGACGCTGCAACTCACGGCGTACAGTCCGAATCGGCACCCTGCCCACTTGGCGAAAATATCCAGAGGTGGAGCGGGTGCCATCTATCTACAACTATGCTACGTGTAGTTCCTATCGTACAAGTCCGCACGGCCTGCCATCTCCGCACACGTGGGACACCTCGCATGTCCTGCCAACCTCTGACACACCCCTTCTTACCTGCCACACCGATCGGTTCAACCACACCACAGCGCTGACCTCACTATACTACAGCAAGCAGGACGAACCAATTTGGTGGCGCATAGGAATTTCTCGGTTTGGCAAGCGTAAAGAGGAACGGAATCACCCGTGCCTCAATAACGACTGTAAAGGGATACACCGTCTCAAATAATGCCCCAAAATGTCGACCGACAGCAAGAGAAAACTGTTTGAGAAGCGTTACGGCAGAGAAGAAACGAAACGCGCAAAGGCACTCAAATCTATTCAACCAGAAAGCACTAAAGTACGGAATTCATAGGAAGGAGATTTTAAAGTTGCCTTAGAAGGCTCGCTTCTTGACGTCACTTTAGAAGACTGTGGTGCAAACTTTAGCTTGGTCGATTTGAATACTTTGGAAATGGTAAAGGCCGCTGTCTGGGATCTACACGTGAAGACTTTTGACAAACCTGTTCCCCTAGTAGGTGCTTTCAAGATGGAGAATGAACGTCCAGTATTCGCCACAAAATTGGTTGCATTGACAATAACTCTGAATCTCCCGGGATTGACTACTCCAGTTCGTGTTCGAGGAGTAATTTTCTACGTTTTAGGCAAATCGATGGATGAGGTCCTCCTCGGCCGACCATTTCTAAATTCGTTTGAATTCAACCTGAACCATCATCTGGTTCGTGTCGACAGGAAATACACAACCGTCACGTCGATGATTTGGATCGGGAGCAATTCAAGATTGCTACTGCAGAGTATTAGGGCCTCCATTACTCCAACAAATATGAAGATTTTATCGAATGACCTGAATGTTTGGCAGCAGGAATTTGCAACAACAGTACAGCTTCAATTGATCAGACATTCGCCCGAACTGTTTCGGAGACCAGAAGCAACGGATTATCCACAAAGGGAGTCGCTTGTCTCGAAGGTATCCTTGCAGAGTATCGTGATATGTTTCGTCTTAAGCTGGGTTCTGACCCTCTTGTGAAGTTACTGCCTTTGGCGATAACCACAGTTGAGAACCACAAACCATATTGTTCTCCGCAGAGGCGCTGTAGCCCTCAACAGCCGATACTTCATCCTTCAAACGGTACGGGAACTGGGAGCGGTGGGCGCAATCTTCAAGAACCCATCTGCTCAATGGGCTTCACCTCTACTTGCAGTTACAAAACCGGGATCTTTCAAACTATGGTTCACTGTCCACCTTAGAGGACCCAACGCCCGTGCTTTCCCCATTCAGTCAGCGATGGCACACTTGGAATCAAAGTTACAGGGTATCACTGGCAGCACTGGCTTCGCAAATATCAATCTCGCGAATGGATATTGGCAAGTGCCACTCTCTACCGAATCGCAGAAAATGATGTCCATCCAGAGACCAATCTGTGTTTATTCTTTTCGCCGCCTCCTTCAAGATGCACTAGCAAAACGTTTGACGGACAAGTCAGAAAAATGGTACAGTCGATCGACGATTTTCTATTCTAAGCCCGCGAAGAGAATCAGCTACTGGATGACATTGAAGCTTTTTCTCGCGTCTGCAAAGACATCTGATTCAAACTACAAGTTGAGAAAGCGCACTCTTTTTCGCACCGCGTTCAAGTTTGTGGGCGCATCATCACACTTGAAGGTGTTCAGTGCCACCCTCATCACTACGAATCAATCGTATCCATAAAGACATTTTCAAAGGCGGGTGAGCTGTAAAAATTGGTGTTTGCTACAAATTAGATGCGAAATCTGATTTCCTCTTATTCAGAGAAAATTGTTCTTTCACAACAGCTTCTGGGGACATGTTACATGCAAGTGAGAAAGCGAACGAAACGAGCTCTTCGAAATCTTTCATTGAACAGCTCATGGAGCGCAACCAATGACGCAGCTTTCACTGCCATCAAGGGAAAATTAGCTGCTTCAGTGAAGCTTACTCAACCTAAGCCAGATCATCAGATGTGTCTTTTCAATAGCATGCGACCGATGTGGAGGCACGCCTTGCTATTTTACACAACATGGGAGTGCTATGATTGAAAAGGTAGAAGCCGATTTTCGATAGTGTTCGGGCTCACGCCCACCGAACAACGTTGTCAGAAAGAAGGCCTATAAGGCCTACGTTTATGAACGATAGGGAGTGATGGGAAAAGGTATAAGAGTTCAAATCCCAAACTGTGTTCTGGAAGGTATCCGAAGGAAGTGGCCAGACCCTGTGGGATCGTATATGGGATTCAAGTCGAGATAGCTTCAATTCTTGAACGGTACTCGTGCCGCTTTTAAGGTGGCAATTACTTTGTTCCGTCTATTGCGGTGATTATTGGTTGATACAGAGGCCTTGGCGGCGACAATTGCGTGATACACTTCAGGTTTGTCAACTCGAAACAGTTCATGGTGATGATAGAGACTGAAGCAGTTGACGTGGAAACCTCGTTGGTATGGAGAAAATGAATACATCGTGTAAATGCCGCCCTGTTTCTGCGAAAGAAATTTAAACAGGAAGCAACGATTACTTCGTCTAGCGGTTGTATCCCGCAAAGGGTGCGTTGCATTCTCTGGCGCTTTCGCGGATGTATTTTGAATATGTAACGGTTCAGGTGCCTTGGAGATGGAGAGGGCTGCCTGGTTTTGTTTCTATTCCACGTGATTCCTGACCAGCCCCATGATGATGCGATATTTCATTTGACGTACATCAATGACAGTCTCCCCCGATGTTCCTAATGCTTTTAGAAGTGCGTGCGCGTTCAACACAGATGCGTCAAGAATGAAGGTCAGAACTTTCATTGTCACTCTTCGCTCTTTACGGACTGTAGGTAACGTCGAACGGAATTGGTCAAACCTGTCAACGCCGTTCATCAACAGGTTGTATGCTGCAATGACTGCAGGGGCAGGGATTACTGTCCGCTGCATTAATTCGTTACCGATCCATCTATGTAATATGGCTAGGCCGTGAACACATGATATGGAATGCTCGTCAGGGTTTTGAATGCGAAAAGTAGGAGTACTTGCAAGATCGTTCGTGTAAAATATGACGACAGCACGATCTTTGAACACGATATACCCTGTACCCTCTGCGACTTTCACGTCATCCTTTCCACCGTTTACTTTCTCTAACACCTGCACGAGTCTCCACTCTCCCCGATTAGCGTGTTTGAGGGCCTCCACTGCCTCCTTTAGTGCAGGGCGGTTTATGCCGTCTACATTTTTCAACCGCACTGTACCTAAGACCTTACCTTCTCCATCTGTAAGTGAATGAAGTTGGCGGGCGAGCGGATGTCGACTATAAAAATTGTCCACTCCATCAGTCGTCCATGATGCGGTGTTGGAAGTAGAAGAGTTTGGTCAACCATTTGAGCACACCACAAAGCAGATGCTTTTGATTTTGGTACCAGGTTTCCATCTATACCACGGTTTGCCGCTCCGCGCATTTCGCGAAACACGTTCGTGTAGCGTTCTACTGCTGACTGTCCCATGCTGTTCCCTGAGCCATTGTCCTGCAACGAGTGAAGATAGGCGTGCGTCCTGTGGGGCAAACTCGGAAGAGTGAAAACCCACCAGACTGTCCAAAGGTTCGCTCTCTTGCGAGATGGCAGAACAGCGACGGAGCCCTCTGTACCACCGCAGCTCGGGTGTGAGTCCGAATTGGCAACTGGCTATACCTACAGAGGTGCCAGGTACGATCGTGGGGAAACGATGAGACACTCCAGAGATGGGGAGATATCGGCAACGATGCGACGCTACCAATGACCGGTGTAGTCTCGAGAGGGAAAGCAGCACACAACAGCAACAAACAACCAACACCCACACGCGACGGGTAGAGCCTCCTCGGCGCTGTGCCCGGAGCGGGGCGAGATCCTCCAACAGGGATGCACGCGGTTCCATAACCACGGCGAAACTCTATACAGAATCGGATCACTTCGTAATCTAGTCTGATACCTCTTTGGTATGACTCGCAAGTCCTGACATCAACGACAGATGTTCTTCAAGTACCAAGAGGGTAAAACCACCGTAACCAGACGCAGTTATACTCGCGAGAGTGGTAACCCACGTAGGCGGTTGGGGCTAGAGCCTCACTCGTGCTGAGTTCACTCAAAAGAGCGCTACTCGACAAAGAGTTCACTTGGGGAGTGTTCGGGTTGACTTTACAAAGGTGCTCGCGATGGTGAGGTCGAGCTCACCTATGTAGCTCTAAACTAACTATGTACGCGTGGTGCACAGCCGCAGGGGTGCGTACACGTGACTAATCCAGTGTCAGGCGCCTCAGGTGCACCACCTAACCTCCCATATTATGCACACACGGTCCTGTCATACTCGCGTCCACCTAGCGGTATTAGCCAGCAATAGCAACCCTGATTACAAGTAAAACTCTGGGAAAGCCAACCAAAAGTAACCTCCAAAATTGGGTCCCACTCATACATTGGGAGTGCATCCTCCTATACTTATCCCTGACTATACGAGTTGCATCATCCCGATTACCACGCGGTATGTGTTGCTATACACGTCCAGCCAACCACAGCGTAGAGCCGTACGCCAAACTTCACTGGCTTGCTCTTCATGTATTTCCGTGCCTTTGTCTGCCCCTTACATTTAATTGTATTCTCATCCAGAAAGCTAACATCAACAGGGACGGCAATGGTCGCCGCGTTTCTTGCAAAGTGTTCGAGGACGTGACGCGAGTGCCGCACGGATCTTGTAGAGCATGTAGAGCAAAACCCTGCGCTAGGCGCGATGGTGAATCTCCACTAGGATGTCCGAGTCCTACTCCCTGGATGGGATAGAAACAGCGGTAGAACCCTCTGTCCGTGCTCGAGTCGCGAGACGAGCCGCGTGTAAGACCGGAGACGGTGACTGGATATACCTGCAGAGGTGAGATGCAAAGAACGGTGTAGATCCAGAGGTGAAGTGTGATCCGAACCTGGAGAGCTGGAGAAAAAGGGAACATGTCAACAGGGGAAAGCTCACGGTGCAACCCACCGGAGCAAAGCTACGGACCGTGCCAACCGGCGGGAACAGGTCCGATAGCGGAGCGACGCACAAAGGTGTGCCAAAATATACCCAATACTGGGGCGGAAGCAATACCTGAACCAAGTGAACGGGTGACAACAACAGTCACGAAAGTAAACAACAAAATATAAGGACAACAACAATGGACCGATACAACGGTAGATATAACAAGGATTCCAGAGATGGCAAGATGCAAGCTTCCTAAGTGACCCTGAGGGGTAGTAGCGCCGAAACCAATCGTGGTTACTCTCCGAGGGGAGTGGTAAACCTACGTAGGCAGCTGTCTACTATAGCCCGATCCTCAACAGGACGCGACTCAGTTGTCCATTTACTCGGAGGCTCCAGCGTGAGATCACCCGAGCATATATACTATTACTACTACGGTATCTACAATGCACACCTCCTGAGGGTCATACACGTGGACGAAGCACTATCAGGGTGCAGGGTATTCCCCAACGGGCGTGGCACAAATATCTAACTAACCAGCTCCACCACGTGGCCTACTATCACACCTACTAGGCACTTCCCATGCAGGGTCCACCTATTAAGGGTCCAACCAAACCATCCCAACAATACCCAAAATTAAACGGAGTTTTCATAACTTAGCCACGTCACCGGCCATCGGTACCATCTCATTATGAGAACCGTGATGCATCCGATAGCGGAAAGCCGTTGCTCCACAGAGCAATATCTGCGTCATATGCTGGATATATGCGCAATGCAGCACGGATGTTGAGAAACGCATTCCTTCCCATCACGCTTCGAAAGAATGGTTTGTTCAGGATTGCAGACGTGGACCAATAATCACGTATCCGGTTCAGACCGTGGACAGAAGGCGCAAGCTCCAAACCGAAGAAAGACATAAGTTCATCGCTTCAGAGAGGTTTTGAACCTTTACCTCTTGGGACGAGTTCTGCGCTTGTTCACTTGCAAATGCATTCCACGAAGGACCCATAAAAAACAATTGAAACAAAACGACTTCGTTTCTATGCGCGTACGTGCACCAAATGAGCGACGACTTTTCCAAGTAGAAGCCGCTCTTATCACGCTTCTCTGAGCAGTAGTTGACTGATTTGTACATGTTCTTCTTGTCAGCAGATTCTAAAGCCGTTACCATAAATTCTTCTTTGTCATTT
This sequence comes from Gracilaria domingensis, assembly GCA_022539475.1. Classification (NCBI taxonomy): domain Eukaryota; phylum Rhodophyta; class Florideophyceae; order Gracilariales; family Gracilariaceae; genus Gracilaria; species Gracilaria domingensis. The sequence goes on from VCMS01000042.1 coordinate 288,964, forward strand.
TCCTTCCGTAATAATTTTGCGACGTTATCACCGTTACACTCTTCTTCATATGCTTTTGTGCTTGCTCCCTCACTGTTTCCTGGCAAGTTCGATAGCATTATTCTGGAGTTGCAAATGCAAAGAGCAGGGTGGGAAGGATCAAGAGTTTTAAATGCGTGAAAGGAAAAATGTGGCTAGAATGATAGAGGATTCGTAAAGTTCGTGTGTCTCTATCTTTTGCTGAGTTTAAGGCAGTAGTGAGATGTTGTTGTATTTGTCCGCCTTGTTTCGCGGTTGTTACAGAGTTTGCGAATTTGAGCTGCTGCTTTGCCGAGAGAATGTGCGTGAGTAATGATGTGCATGGTACATCTGAGGTGTCAATTCGTTTATCTAAGCCTATTGCAGATCAGGGTTTTTTCTTCGCAAAATTTGAGTTCTGCTTTACACTGCACTGATTGGACGTTAGGATGCACACTATTGATGCTATGAGTGGCAGGTGGTCCAATAGATTGGATTCTCTGCCAATGAACGATCATGCTTATCACTCTTGTGATAGCGATAAGCAAAACGAACACTTGGCACAACTGCAACCAATGGAAACGGATACTGCCCATTGATTGTTCGACATTAAAGCTGTTTCAGCAGCTTTAATGTTTTAGGATCAAAAGGGTTAAAATAAATAAATGAAACAGATTATCCACGTTTGCAACGTACAGCAATGACATACAAAGCACTGCTTAGAGCACCTCTATCAGGACAGGTAAATAGCCAAATATCCATATTTTTGGCTTTGCCATGCCTTTTGGCATCTCTACCAGATGACGTAAACCTAAAATATTTGGCTTTGAAGCTAAAACGAATGCCAAATCGGTCGTGGTTTGGCAAAACGTTTAGCTTCCGAGCCATCCTGGAAAGCGAATCAGAAATAGCCACGTCGCAAAACTGGCAGTAGCTTTGGCACCACGCCCGATTTCGAAGCTGAAGCATCACTGCATGAGATCATCTTCTCGAGAAAGAGGATGATCTCATGCAGTGATGCTCGGAAGCGGCGAAGCCCACCACCGTCAAGTGCACCGGCTACGTGCCCTACGCCAGTTGCAGGCAGAGCGCCACGTTGCGCTTGCTCATGAGCACTAGCTGCGCGCCGTCGAGCCTCAGCCGCGCTATCACCGTGTATGCATGACTGCCGCGATGCGCCCTACCCCGCCCGCGCCGTCTTTGCCGCTTATTACCAGCACAGTTGCCGCGTCGCTTGGCAGCGACAGCCGCGCGCTTGCGGCCCTATTGTCGCCCGATTCGCGTTAAAATTCCGCGTACACCGGCACTTCGTACTGCCACACATTTTGCAAACCGTTCAGACTGTATTTGAGATAGAATGTACTCGCAATGAGAGAAGAAAAGATCGATGGCCGCCCTGCCGGCAGTCGCCGGAGGGCAAGCCCTTATTTGGGGTTGCTACGTGGCCATTCGATGGGCGTGATGACTGCGTGAGAACGGCTGTTGGCTTGGGGGCGACCGGCGCTTATCTGGCATGAGCGCATCGATCGATGCGTGATAATACACCCCCTGATGAGCGCAGGTCGTCTTCAGCGCTTGTGGATATGTCCCAGCTGCCGAAGGTTGAGTAATTGCACGTTGCGCTCAAACTGCTGCGGCCGTAGGGGCTTCGTCATGATATCAGCGCGTTGTCCAGCGGACGGTACGTGCTCCAGCTTGATGTTTCGCTTTCGGATATGATGACGCAGAAAATGATGCCTGAGGTCCAAATACTTGCGTCGGTTTGTCGAGCCTTGCTGAAGTGCGGCGCCTATGGCTGACTGGTTGTCCATTTTCAATGGGGTCGGTATCGATAAGGCAAAGCCGAAGAAGCCCAAAATTCTTCGGAACATGACTGCATCGCGTGTGGCAGCGGTAGCGGCGTAGTACTCCGCTTCGCACGTAGAGAGTGCGGGAACGGATTGCTTCCGGAAGGACCAATCTATCAGATTTTCATTCAAGAAATGGGTAGCCCCTGATGCGGAGCATCGCGTTTGTATGTCTGCGGCGAAGTCGGCGTCGGAGTACGACGTAAGGGTTGTGATGGAGACACTGCGTGGGTAGTGCAGCCCGTAGGTGGCTGTGGCTTTTAGGTATCGCCCTACTGATTTGATATGTTTCCAATGGCGGTCAGTTGGGTTTGTTAGGGCCAGTGCCAGTTTTGAGGTGACGAATGCAATGTCGGGCCTCGTACAATCTGACAGCCAGCTGAGATAACCGACCACCTGTGCGTATAGGCTTTTCGACTTCGATGAGGGTACGTCATTGGCGTCGGGAGGGTGATATCAAACGCCGGATGTGTACGGGGTGCGTTTTCCATTAGCCTTTTCTAGGCCAAGCAGTGTTAATATTTGTTGCACCGTGTGAGGTTGCGATATGGAGATTGCGCCGTTGTGGTCTTTGGTGATTTTCCATCCGAGATATTGGGTAGGCGTGCCCAATCGTTTGATCGCATATTTTTGCTGGAGTCGTGAGAAAAGGTTATCTATTCTCTGTTTGGTTGTGGCGGCGATGATGAAGTCGTCTATGTTTAGCACGACGATTGTGTACTGATCTGCGTCGGTGCGATTTACAAAGAGTGCTGGATCGTCGGGGGATTGATGGAAGCCGAGAGATTGTAGGTATTTCCATGCTTCTTCCAGGTAGTAATGTCCGGCTGGCGGGGTCCCGTAGAGATTGAGTATCAGCTGACCTCCTGGTTCTTGATGAGTGTAGGAGCCGTCAAATTTGAGATGTTGACTGACATATACAGGGCTCGTATGTTGGTACTTCTCGTGCGTGAAGGCTGATGTTATATCGAAGTGTTCGAGTTCCAATCCGTGTTGTGCAGCGAGTGCGAATATCAGCCGGACCGTGGCTTTCTGTGAGAGGTTTGCAGCGGTTTCTTCTGGATTAAAGTCCTTGTGGGGTATCATTTTGTCCCCGCGGACGGAACATCTGGCCTTGCGGCTCATTATGGCTCCTTCTGGTGTGCGTTTGTATTTGTAGGTCATTGTGAGTGGGATAAGTCTCTTTGGCAGTTGTGCTTTCGGCAGCCACTTAATGGCTTTCAGCTTATCGAGCTTTGCAAGTTCTGCGTTGTGTGCTGTTGCCCATTCTTGGGCGTCGGGGTACTTGTTTGCCTGCTTTCGGCTTGTTGGTGCTGGGGTGGTGTGTGTGATTTTTCTTGGCGTTGGGTGCAAGATATGGTTCTTAAAAGCGTTCGACATTGATGCCACGGCGTCTTTGGAACGGTACTATGGGTGGAAGTCTCTTGTCGGAATTTGTATGTATCGTCCTGTGCCGAGGGCCATAACGACGACGTTTTGAGGGGTGACACCGTACATATATCTGCATCGTATTCCTCTGCTGTCCAGCTTAGATTGTAGCTGGGTACTGGTGGGGAGCAGGGCATACCCGAGTTGTCCGAAGGCGTGTAGTGCGCGTGGCTTGGCCGGGGAGCCGAAGATGGATTCGTGGGGTGTTCTGCCAGAGGACGAGTGTGAGGTCAGGTTGTACTTGAAGGCAGTGTCACGAATTGCGTCTTCCCAATATTCATCGCCAAGCCCACTATGTAAGAGGTTGGCTCTTGCAACGGAGCATAGTGTTTGATTGATACGCTCAGCGATACCATTTTGTTGTGGTGTGTATGCTGTGGATGTAACTTGTCTTGTGCCATGTGTGGAAAGTATTTGCTGGAGCGCTTTGCTCAAGTATTCTTTGGCGTTGTCAGAGAGGAATATGGTGGGATACGTTCTGGTGGAGTTGTTGAAGAATCGCAGGGCGAATGCGAGGACTTTGGACAGTCCCTGTCGATTTTTGCTGAAGTGGAGGAGTAAGTATCGGGTGTAGAGTTCGAGAAACGTGACGAAGAAGAGGTTTTGGTGTGTTGAAGTGTGTGACATGGGGCCACAGATGTCAGACGTGATTACTTTGCCGAGAGGGTATTGGTGTGTGGTTTTTTTGTGCGGTTGGCGCTTGAGGCGCCCTTGTTTGCACCCGCTACATGTTATTGTGCGATTCCCAACGTGGCGGAGTCGTAGTTCGGGGATGATGTGGAGTGTGGCTAGTCGTGCGAGTTTCGAGGGTGGTGCGTGATTATATATCAGGTGCCATTTGTGTAGTTCAGGGTCTGACAGGTGTTCGTGTGGTGATGGTGTGGTGATAAGCACCAGGGGCCGAGGACGAAATGAGCGCTTGGAGCGGTGGGTCGGGGGGTTTGTGGCAAGACTGGTTTGGCGGCTGGGTGGTGGAGCTGGGAGAGGGGCTGGTTCTTTGCTATGGAGCAGAAGCCGGGTCTCGGAGCTTTGGTATCTGGTGTTTTTGGCCGTGCTTGAAGTGAGTCGCAGGTGAGTGTGTCGCAGGTTGAGGGTGTAGGTGTTATTATTCCAGGATGCGGTGCCAAGCACTTTTATTGGTATCGTGCGACTTAGAATGTATGCAGTATGTGGTGTGAATATAACGGGGCTGAGATATCGCGTGATCGCATGAACAGAGATGAGGTTCCCATTGACGTTTAGGTTGATCAGTGTGGGTATATTGATTGAGACTCCCATGTCACTGATCATTCGAAGAGTGCCCCTCTTCGTTGTCTGTAGGGGTGTGAATGAGGCGGTGTGCGTTAGGATGGGGGTGTCAAGGTCAGTTTCGTCTTTGATGCCGTGGGATACAATGCTTGGATGTGCCCCAGAGTCCAAAGTGTAAGTACACTGTGGTGTGTCTTGCGTGTCCTTGTCAGGGAGTGATTCGAGCGCTTTCATGGCCTGGACAATTTCGGCGGCTATCTCGTCATCAGCTGCAGATGCCTGTTTCGCGATGGAGCGAGTTCGCGTGTTGCGTGGTCGTGGTGGTTTGATGTCGTCAATCTTTTTAGTGAGGTCAAGGATGGCGTTGCGTAGGCTGCGTGTGCTAGACTCGCCGTAGCGTCCACGACCCCGACTGCGTCCTCCTCTGTAGCCGTGGCCGCCTGTTCGGTTCTTGGAGGATGTGGGTCGTGTAGCGGATATGTCTATTGGGGCCTGTTGGAACAGTAGAGCTTCGTACTGCTCGAGGCGGTGTTGGGTCTCACGTATGGTCAGCGGTGGGCTGTCAATCATCATGAATATGGCGCGCTGGGAAAACCTTTCATCCGACACGAGACCCTGTAAAATGAAGGTCACGGTCATCCTTTCGTCCGATATACCCGGCGTTTGTGCAACAATTTGTTTGCGCCGTATAGCGATATGTTGAGTGATGTATTCAGAAATCGTGCCAGTTCTTCAGAGATTCGTGGCTTCGAGTGATAGGCTGTAGAAGTCTTTGATGGACTGGGAATCTAGTGTTTTTTTGACACTTTGTACGATTTGAGCCGGTGACTCCGTAAAGATTGTAGGGTTGGCAATCATATTGATGACTTCTTGCGTGATACTTTTTGTGATAATGCGGCGGAGGCTGGCAGTTGCTTTTAGCTGTTCCAGAGTTTGGGGCTGGAAGTTTTGGTGGAGGAGATTTGTGTAGTCGTGTTCGATGAGGATATCTTGCAAGTTTTGCCACCATTGAAAGTAATTTTTCGGTGTTTGTTTGATGAGTTCTTTGGTGAATCACCACGAAAGGTGGGACAGCGAACTAAAAGGTTGCGGAGTGGAGGAAGATTCCATTTTTGTTCGGCTTGTAGTATGACCAATCTCTTGTTGCGCTTGTCTCCAGAGATCGAGCCAGATATCTCGAGTTTGGCGGTAGTCAAAGCGTTTTTGTCGCGTTGTAAGCGTGGAGAGTTGGGAGCAATGCTCTGGTTGCATGGGAGCAACGCTCACACCGTGGATCGAGTTTTGGCTTGTTGGGGTGTTGCGCGGTGGCGCGGAGGTGCCCATAACCTGAGAGAAGGAAAGATCGATGGCCGCCCTGCCAGCGGTCGCCGGCGGGCAAGCCCTTTATTTGGGGTTGCTACGTGGCCACTCGATGGGCGTGATAACACGCAACATTTGGCACTGACTGATAGAGGTGCTCCGATAAGAGCCAAATTAAATTTTGGCTTTTGCGAAATTTAGCTCTCAAATATAGCTTTGCTGATAGAGATGCTCTTAGGCTTACAAATAGGATCAGAGTCTACACTGTGACAACCAGTTCGAAATCTTGACATGTGGAAAGAAATACAAATCTTATTACGTCATAAATTTTCTCATTGCAAGGACAATATCCCTTGTTTAGATGTAACGTTAACGTTGTGGAGATATTGTATTGCGGCACACAAAGTATGCTAACATATATTCAATACAAAAGGTTTTTAGGCCACTGTCAGTGAGCAAAATTGGCTGTATTTGGCAGAAAAGCGGTTAGTTTTATGCGATAAAAATGTTTTACCAAAATTTAGATATCTGATGTACGATTTCTACAAAAGATCTTCTGTGCTTCATTGTTTTGTGTAAAAGATTCTTTTTACGCTTGTTATCTATGTTTTTATGGCAGGGTAACATTTGACCCAAGTTTTGTCGACTACAGAGCAAAATGTAAGAAAGAAAAGTTTCTGCAAACTGAAAACTCTGTCAATGCTTATAAAATAAAAGAATCGCGTCAGCCGGTAACAATACTTAAATTTAGCGCTTTGGTGTGCTTAAGAAACAATACGTAATTTTATACACACCTCTGAAAGTATTGTATCAAAAGACGGAAATGATAGCAAAGCTTTTATTCACAACCGGGCTAAGCTAAAGCAGAGCTAATTAACGCTTTGCTAAGGCAAAAAAATACTTTTTTGGCTATCAGAAACTGCTTTTCGGTCGTTTTAACCTTCCGTTTGGTACAAGTCTAAATTCTACAGCTTACATATAGAACTAAGTACTTTTCTTGGAAAAAAGTAGTAAGCAGCAAAATAAAAAGTTGTAAATATGCGCCGTTTGACACGGCGCATTTTGGTCACTTTTTGGAGAAACACCTCACAATAGATCTCAACTGCTCCAAGAAATTAAAATTCTGCAAAAAGAAAATCCTTGTAGGAAGTGCATTGGGATTTGGCTGTAACATATGTCCAAATCTTTACCTATTTCTTACAAAGAGTCTACTCAAAAAATCAAGACACAGCACCAGAATGTTGGTAATGTTCGTCAAGTGGTTGTCGAATGTGTTGATGAAGAATGTTTGAGGTATGAATCTCGATGTCGGGTTGTTTGGGACCCTGGCGGTCAGAAGGGTGATATTGGTGTTTTATGGCAGTGGAGCCTCAATTGCATTGATAGGGATACTGTATATATCTCTCTCGAGAGATATATATCGGGGATATACTGTATTTGATTTATTAGAGGCACATATGCGTCTTTTTAGAGCTCCTGCAACTAATCAGGCTCAGCGGGGAGATACGCGGTTTAGCAGATTTACTCTATCTCAAAGCAGTACATAAGTAGAAAGCTAATTGTCGTTGAACGACTTCACTGTCTTTACTAATCAATCATTAATAAACTATCTTCTACAACTATACTATTGTTTGTATCGGTCTCTAAAGACCAGCGCGACGCAGCCCCACCGGGGGCTGTTAGTTCGTCTGCACATGCAGCCCTGCCGAGGGCCGCCACTGTGCTCCCCATCGTTGTCCAGTAGAACAGCGCCGCCGGGCGCCGGGACACTGGGCCTCGTTGGTCCGGAACTCTAGCTCCTGAAGGAGCCAGAGGACCGCGAGTCGACAGACTTCGACAGTGGTACAAAGGCAAATTTTGATATATCTTCATAATCATCAGTACTTCATCTGTCACTAAATATTGCTAAATTTATTACCAGTTTTGTATGGTTTGAAAAATTCAGTTTTCTTTTATAGTGGTATCACTTGTACCAAAAATGAAATTGTTTCTAAAAAGCTTTAATTATCTAGAAGATATGGGCTATAGATTCAAATCAATGTTCAAAATTGAACATTATGTTTTTACATTCTATTGCAACCATGCACTCTCCGCAAATGAGCTTCGCGGTTCTTTCCTTGGAGAAGCTTGCTTCTCTAAGTTCTGATTGGTATTTACTTTAAACTGGGCAAAAATTGCTTTTTCCCGCAGTCTCCAGACCCAAAGTTTGATCGCTTAAAAAAACGAATAAAAACTCTCTATGCGGAATGGGATAGGCAAAGAGCAACTTTTGCGTTTGACAAGGCTCGGGGCTGTGTCATGATTATGTCAAGAAGACTCTGGACGTCATTTTGGTGGCAAACGACGCGGGTGTTTACAGACCATTGCACTTGCCTCTTGTAGCAGAAAGAAAGTCAGGGTAGAACAACCAGCCACTCGAAAGAGACCAACGTGGGTCCCGAATCCACCAAAGAAATAAACGTAGTATGCCAAGGGGAAGATCCCAGAGCAAAGAAAAGAAAAGGACAAACTAGTGGTTGGACAACCACCAGTCAAGAGAAAACGAACAACGAACAACAACAAACTGCACGCGAATTCTGCAGCCAAACTTATCTCTACGCGTCCAGAGACAAGCGTATAGACTTCCTACGAGACGTCCCAAGGAGAGTTACTAACTGAAGATAAGTCTTCACTCTATGCCCAAGCTAGTCTTTTGCAGAAGACGTGACGCGGCGCTCAACTAAAATCCCAACGGACAGCTTCCCGTCCAGCAACTAGGTCCGTGTAGCACCAGGTCTCTCGACCGACACCGTTATCCGAGCCGAAGCTTCGGTGTGGGTCACTGACGACAAAGAAGCCTTTGATATACGCTACCAAATTCCCGTCCACGCCTAAGGGGCTTCGACTGGGATTTAGATGAAAAGAGCAGTGCTCGCACGAAACGCGCAAACCCAAAAGATGTTAGAAAGGCACAGAGGCCTAGACGCAGTAATAATTTACTTAGCTGCACTGCTTCAAGGTATTGGGTAAGGTTGATAGAATAATAAAGTTGATGAACGCAATGTTGTCTTGGGTCGAGACACCGTCTGGCGTCTTGACTACTCTTTATATAGAGTTCTGAACTTTTCTAATAGGTTCAGAAACGCATACTAACATAATAGTTACTATATTAACGCAGTGCTACTCCTACATGTAGAATAGTAGGAACCATCTGAGTGCAGAGAGCGCTCATTGGCTGATTTAGCACACGTATGGTTGCGTCGAAGCAACCCACGTGGGCCAAGTCACGTTGGGCACTCTGCTGTACGGACAGGTATGCAAAGCCAATGCATAATTACAATAGAACTCTAGCGCAAACACTGTAGTAATACGTAAATAGTAAGAGAAGTCCAGCAAAGATGCGTAATCTACAGCAATGCTCGTATATGCACAAAATATACATTTGTGCTTTGCGCATTATTATTCCACTCTGTATATAAATGTCCGTGCACAAGATGCTGCCCATTCATTCAAAGCATCTCTATACACAAATACAAACCAGCGCCTACTGAAAATTAGTCATTGCAATAAAACTAGGTCATTCGGCAACAACCTACTCTTCCCAGATGTAGACACACAAATACAGCTCTCTCGTACCGCTCTCTCTCAATGGAAACTATCACCCCAGAACACGCCGCCGTTTCTGTAGATCTTTTGCAGGAACATTTATTGAAACGAGACTCCAAACTTTCTGCCTACTCTTCAGAAAAATTGAACACCGATTCAGACGAGGAAAATGATTCAGACTCACCAATCTACGATTCATTTTATTTTCAGAATCAGTCTGAGCCTATTATGAAAATGACTAATTTCTCGTCAAAAGAATTTGCTATGGTTTACAATATTGCGTCTAAAATTTTTTCTGAGAGCTGGAACCAAGGTAGAGGAAGAAAATATACTTTCTCTGAGAAAGATATATTTTTCATGACCTTGACGACTTTGAAACCCGGCGGAAAGTGGGATTTTTTGGGACAGGTGTTTAACATAAAAGGTGGAACATTTGAGAGATTAATTATGAAGTTCATCTCTTCCGTGTCTTTGCAACTGTATAACCGGTATGTTGACAATGTAGATGGTCGATGGCCAATGAAGAAGGTTCTGCAGCATAACTTGAGATTTACGAATTATAAGCACTGCCGTTATGCCACAGACGTGATTTTTCAACAATCATATCGACCGAGTGGAAGTTTATCAGAGGCCAAGAAATACTATAGCGGCAAACATAAGCTATATGGCTTAAAAACAGAAGTTTCTGTTTTACCTCATGGGTTTGCAATTAACGCTTTTGATCACGCTCCTGGTTCAACCTCAGATTTAAATATTTTTTATTCGAATATTCAAACTCACAAGGTAGCGTTGGAAAAACGGGGCGATGAAGGCAGTAATTTTATTATTGATGCTGGAAATATGCAGGATAAGTACCCCAACCAATGGGGAATATTGATGGACAAGGGCTATCAGGGTGCCGCGGAGCACGTAAGAGCAGTTATACCCAAGAAGAAGCCGATAAGAGGATATTTAACACAGGAAGAACAGCGCACAAATCGAAAAATTAGTTCTGATCGTGTTATCGCAGAAAACTATTTTGGGCGACTAACACAACTATGGAACGTAATTGGCTCAAAATATCGCTGGGGTGAAAAATTCTATGATGATATATTTTCTTTTTGTGTGTCGATGACGAATGCACATGTTGGATGGCACCCATTAAGAGCAGCAGATGGCGAATTTTATAACAGGGTTAAGAATCGCTTGAACGCTATTGGAGAGGATATGGCTAGGAAGCGAAAACTGACACAGAAAAAATACAGAGAAAAGCGCAGGCGCCGAATGGAAGCGCAGTACAAACACATTGGGTCCGATGAAGATACCGCTGAACCAAGCAATAATGTTTGATATATATAAATGAATGATCTATGTGCAAGAACTGCGTCTTTTGCAATAAAAGTTTATTCTTCCTTTGCATACTTTATTTCGATCAAAATTTTGTTTTGATAGAAAAAGCTTATATTTCTACAACCATAGGATATAAAAGGATAACGATAATCCTTCAAGATGTACTTAGTATATGAAAGAGAGATCTAATGTAGAATAACGCATAAAGCGACATTAATGCAGATCACAGCAGTCCCACTTCACACAAAGACAATACTTTCCCTTCGCAGCGAAAGAAGCACCTGGTCTTTAAACCAAGTTTGCCAACATTAGCATAGTAAATACTGGTTCTGGCCGCGTAACACAGCGGAATAATGAGCAATTCTTGGAGCAAAATTCTGAAGAGGCTGCAAGTGCACGCATTGGGCTTGCAACCGTAGGGCCGCTTCCTTTTCTCCTCCAAATATGGCCCTTTCAGCATTCATCAGCGAAGAAGCTGTTTTGTTTAATCATGTATTCAGAACATTGTTTGACGCTTCTGCATGAACTAAAAGTTCAAAAATGTTAGTGCTCCTGACCATATAGCAATAGAACAGAATCCTTTTGATTCTCCTCGTTATTGCGTAACCTTTAGTTTATTTGTTTGCCAAGAAAAGCACGAGGGATGATGGAGCAATATCACTTTCTCACCTTGTCGCTAGAATAAAGGAAAACTAGTTTCAATACTTCTGCATATGGGGTTTCCTAAGTGTCCATCGCGTCTATTCTTCCCAGTAACGTATCGCATGAAACATCGCAGCTGAAATGCAATCGTATTCCCGAATGAAATTCTGGCTTGACCGAACTTAACTACGACGGTACCTACATGACTATTGACGGAACTTGAAAGCATCAACCAGATCTTGAGTTGGAGAAATCCTCATTTGTAGTCTACAGCATATGGGAATCCGTCTGGATACATAAGGGTGCAAGTGTAGCACGCTCCTACTTCCGGGAAATGTCCACATATCGACGAAGGCATTGCTAGAGCGCATATCTCTTCCAAAATAGTCTCGGCTTCATCAGGAGACGCAAGAACTTCAGAGACCCATTGTTCACAATACTCGCAGCCTTCAAACTTAAACATTGTGCACAATGTACTGCTGAATACAACACAGTCCTGAAATGTGGAGAGATTGATTTCGACCGGTGGAACCCCGGGGCGAATCGAATACAGGTGACTCTTCCTGTCCTTGAACGATGGCAGGGAAAGGGCATGATTGATTTTAGTCAACGGATTAGCAACCCGACCCAGGTGTTGATGATTCTTCAAACTTTCGAAGGAAAGCAAGGAGGAATGGCGAGTATGTGTTTTGGAAGTTGATGCTGTGAGCCAACGCTTGGCTTGTATGTAGTTGAAACGCTTGAATGGCTTCATTGTAACAAGGAACAAAAGAGCCATACCCAAAAGCACCATGACCGGCATGGCTCTTGCCCGTGTAGACTTTTCCTTCGTCATCGTGTTACGCGGAGAAGCACGGACGGATGTCATGGGAAGTGAAAGCGACGAGGCAGGGCGCTCGAGGGCATCCATTGTGACAGACAAAAGTTATCTCGAGCGGTAATTCTCAACAAACCGGACTTGACTGCAACGTTGATCTTCATCAGCGCTTGTCCCGTCGGTTCGTATAAATGTGATATTCCGGGGTCCGTAGACGCGGTAGTAGAACCTATCTCTTGTCACTACCATGAGATTCAGAAAGAACCGTACCGGAGATAACCTTCGAAGCACGACATTCGAAATGGACTTTGGTAAGGGTTACCTGCCTTTTTGTTGTGACCAATTTGTTCTCAGCCTTTGAACGGAGTGTTGTTCCCAAAAGTTTCTATGACTCGTTGCAATGCTGTAAGTTGCACATCTTGAGATTCAAATCATCAAGGCCCGTCATGAGAGGAGGATGCTTTGGGAACAATCTAATGGTATGGAGGCCTCTCGGCAAGACCGCCATGGACGTCGACATAAGTTGCTGTATTGTGTGGGCATGTTGAGAGATCAAATTGCCAAAGGCTTCATGAACGAGTGGTCAGACCCAAACGGCTAACAAACATCTTAGAATTACAAAGAATAGCTGACCATGAAGACAATCGATATAGGGGAGGTTGAAACTATTATTAGAAAGTGCTAAAGAATTGTGATGACCTGGACACAGTTATGTCCTGAAAACTCACTAGAAAACTCCGCTGGGTTTAAAACCCATGGTATGGAGCAGGCTGTGACGTACTAGCGTTACGGATGTTTTGAGAAGGTGGCGTAAGGTAGTCACAGTCTATCGATATTATTCAGTAGGTGGATCCCAATACCTTGGTGAAGGCTTCAAATGGAAGTTCTGTATTTATTCAGCTAGCGGTGACCAAGATCCGACATCTCCTCGGCCATGACTCGTGATGAAAAGTTGAACCGTAGTAACAGGACAGCTAATCAGTGCATTAAACGCACCTTCGGCATGTACGAGTGTAGCTCTCTTGCATAATGAGGACGAAACTCATACTTGGAAAGGCGTAGAGCTTGCACTACTACGCTCAAAAGTTTTCAAGCTTCCTGGAGAGTGAGAATTATGTAAGTCGATAATGCAGATTTAGTTTCGACAGATGAGTTAGGATGAAGAAGAGGACGGAACATTTCTGCTACCAAACTTGAGAGATACGCTACGACTCGAGTTATACTGCACATGTAGTTGCCGTTGAGCAAAACTTTGAAGAGTCCGCCTTCCTTTGATAGCAAGTACAAAATTAAGGTCCAAGATTGGGACTGTGAAGGAGACTCACACCTTTCTGAAGTTGTGATCATGATGTTGACGGGAGTGTCAAGGTCAGAAAGGCTAGTTATCTAAGGAGCAAAGCTCTTTGTCCGGTCCCGCTCAACATCTCTCGCTCGCTTTGTTGCTGTAATCGTGTCGTGCAAACGTCCTTCTTCAACAGATAAGAATCCCTCTTTGCATCTTTGCACCACATCAACCCCATCATCATCATCCACTTCAGGTGCTTTTTCTCTATCCTTCTCTTGCAACCATAAACAAACCATCTCCTGCTCACCTATCAATCGCTTCGGCATTCCTTTTCCATCTGCCCATGCATGCACAAAGAAGCGAGCGGCGGTCACAACCACTACCCAACACGCAACCAGAATGATCGCCCAAAGCTGCACCGTAGCAACAATTCGCGGGAACGATTCCTTTGATTCAATCACCTCCTTCCACTCTCCTCCATCTCGAGATGGAAGCGAAACTTTTTCGCAGTTGCGATACGCCATTGCGTATTTGTTCACGTTGGTCTTCTCCTGTGCTCGCACCAGAGCCAAGAAAACTGCATACGCTACAAAGTTGGTTTGAAGCCTTTCTTCTATCACTCCCCTTCCGAAACGATGCAATTCGCGTCGACTTTCTACTGCCACTAACGCGCTCCATTCTTTGTCTATTTCTTCCACGTCCATCTCGACTAACCCAGTGCCTTGTGCATACGCAAGCGAGCTGTTCGACGTGAAACCGTTGGTACAAGCAATCATCATTACTCGCATCATTCCCTCACCATGACGCCCATACACAGAGCCAAAACACTTGATCGCCGAATCTTCTAGCCTGTGGATGAAAACTGCAGTGGTGAAATGATCCGAATTGAAGTAGTACGGGAACTTACCGAGAACGTCTCTTGAGGTGATGTTGACAGTGACAAAAGACCGCTCTTCATCGCCATGTGACTTGTATGAGTGTGCCTTCATGGTTTTCACCAGCTCCGCAATCTCACGCTTCCCTTCTTCGTCTTGGCCCCCGAAGGATTTGTAAATTTCTTGGCTTTCATCCAGCAGGTTTTCAGGCGTTCGCTCGCAAAGAGGTTCATACGAATCTTCTGGACTTTTTGTCCATATAGGACGATATAATTTGTATTTGTCTTGGTCATGAACGACACATTTCTCTGCGAGTTGTGCAAGTCGGTTGGCGTTTGTGCGGTAAATAATGGTGTCAAGAGAACAAACGCCGCGGGTAAATGTGGTGCAAAACCCTCGACGGGAAAACAACAAGCCGCGTCGCGGACGAGCACCTCAGGGTGTTCAGGCCCTGCTCCCTGTGAAGGGCAGTCGAGCGGCAGAACCCTCCGATAGGGCCAACACGAGCCGGGTGTAAATCCGGGTGGCCCCGATCTGGGCGTGCAGTCGGAGGTAGAAGGGGTAGAATCGGCGTAGGTATCCGGATGGTTCCGGCGAGCCACAGCGAGTGGGGGTATCCAGCCCAACGGTATGGGACGACAAAAGATCAACAAGCGAGCCGCACTGCGGAGCACTGACTCGCGATAAGCGGGAAAACTCCCGAGACAAAATAAAACAAACCTACAATGTAGGGCAGAGTAGCGAAAGCCGTAAGACGGAAATGACAACAATAAAATAGATAAGAAAAGTGCCGTGACGACGGATTAGTACTCCTCAGGGACGGAGGTTGGTTGATCAGCCCGGAATTGCGGCGGTATTCCCCAGGATGGGGCTGGTGACCGTGCGCAAGCGGCAAGAAGATCAGAGCCAAAGGCCTCGTTGAGGTTTACTTCCCGTACAGTGGCGGCAAGTGCCGCCACTTATATACGGCACTTGAAAATATCAATTAAAATATCTAACTATCCGGCGCTGCCGGCCAATACACTACAGGTGTGCCCCCGTGGCATGCTTGCCACGGGGCCCGCGCGATCGGGCCAACTTGGCACACGTGTGCAGAAATACTACCCTTCCTAGGCATGCCCCAAAATAGGGGCACTACCCCAGTAGCCTCTCATAACCTGAGGTGTCGCAGCCGGTAACGGATCAACAAACTATGAAAAGCACCTCGGTGCATCCCCACAAAGGGCGTTTTGCTCTACATCTCCCCCTTCTCAGGCTGAGACACCGACTCCGTCGGCTCGATACGCCTCTCGATGGAGGTATATAAGGAAGTCTCCCAAGACGGGTCTGCCGAGAACTGTTCGGAGCCACCAACACCTCCGGTGTCAGTAGCGAACCTCGTCATCTCGAGCCCTCCCGCGATGTCCAACGCACCGAACGGCCCTCCGTCCTCGACGGCACGCATGCAAGTATCGAACCCGCCGTTCCGGTCTGTTCCTCTCCCGCAGTCGGCGGCTGCCTCCCAGCCGGGTTCTTTCGGACAAGATCACGCTCCAGCTCAGGCTGGTCCCGCGCCCGTGTGGGATTGGTTCAACGCCGAGATGCCAGCTACGCTGGGTGGATGGCCTACCGCAGGCGCGTTACGCATCCGGGATCCCCACCGGCACAGTTTCCTTTTTGCCCAGGCTCCCTGGTTTGACGCCGAAGCCGTTCGGGATACAGAGCTCGTCGACTCGTACGCTGTCGACGGTCAACTCCCTGGTGGGCTTCCTGCTGACGTTACCCGTTCATGGGACTGGATCGCCCGCGTTGCGGTTATACCGAGCTGCCTGTTTGTAGGTCGAAACGAGACGAGACAATTCGCTCGCAATGAGATGGCCCGCATTGGGTACGCGCGACACTTCCGAGCTCCGAACGAACATCCGGTGCCGGCACAGTACCAGTACGATGTGGCACGTTACCGAACTTTCGGCGAGGTCGGCTACGGCGACCATCTAGCCAACGCGTTGGACGAAATTGACCGATATTCGGATACCGTTCAGCCGCAGCAGGAGTTGATCCTGTGGGCGCGGCCGATCCTTCGCGCCGAGTTCCGGTTCCTTCGCCGTCCTGGACGGTCTCAATTTCATGAAGGCCTCCGCTTCGAGAGGAAATGGCGTTCCCGCTTCGGGGTACTGGTGCCGTACCAGTGCACGGAGGTGGAACGCATTGCGCGTCACTCCCATACTGGGCGATACCTGCCGCTGCCGTCATTCTGGCCTGCGGTCGAAGTCCCACGAGGGTGTCACGTAGAGCTACCGCCCTGCCTAACTTACATAGGCTCGTACTTCATGAACGATCCGCCTCGCGGCCTGTGGAGCATCCTGGCAACAGAATGGACCGTCCGCGTTGCGGCTTTCCTCCTCATCGAGGCATATGATTCGTACCGAGTTTGGTTCATCCCGGAACTCATCCGGCAAGCGATCCGAGCGTTGGATCTCTCCGAAGTGCTCGGCTCGGTCCGCAATGCGCGCGAAGCCACCGCGTTGGTGGACGTCATTGACCAGATTGACTGGAATGAGGTGCCTGCTAGTCAGGTTTCCGACGGAGTCCGCCGGCAGTCGGACCGTTCTCCCGGACGGAACGTCAACGCCGGCGACTTCGTATACTTTGACCCGTGGATTTGGGAGGTAATTGGCCCCGCTGAGGCGGCTGGTCGCCGCCGAGAGGAGCGATATATCCCGGAAGGGCACCCGCGTGGGTTCGTATACGTCGACGATGACGGTGATGACCCTGCAGAGGGAGGAAGTCCCATGGATGAGGGGAGCCCAGTGGGGGTTGCCTCGGAGCCCGACACTACGGGAGATGACGACGAAGTCGTGATCGTTGACCCACCCGCTGTAGCGGCTCCCGCTCCGACCGGCCCGTGGGCTCAGGATGTAGCATCCGCCGTGGGCGGCAGTTCTTCTCTCACTCCGCGAGCGGCGGTCATTCGCGACTTCCTTCGAGGCGTGGGAGTGGCCGTTCCCGATACGGTGACCGACGAGTCGGAGTTGCAAGCAATAGCGGCACAGCGCTTCTCCGGGGCTCCCGGTAGTGGGGGCACCCCAGGTGCTGGGCCGTCCGGCGCGTAATTCCCCGGCTCGCGATCCCCTACGGGCTACGGTAGTCCGCGATAGACCCCGATGATGAGGGGCGACTCAATAGTTAGAGGTAAACTTCTCCAGCCGTGCTGGCTTGGCTCAAACTCTTCGTCTTGCTCTCCCCCTTCTCAGTGGGCAATACCTCGTTTGAGGCTGTTGCGAATGGCCCACAAGAGAGGGGTAACTTTTCCGCACAAGCGGCTGTAGCGATAAAACTTCTTAGTCTTCCTTCCAGTGTCCTGGCTTCTTCTCCTTCTTCTTAGGCTTCTTTCTTCTTTATCTTCTTCTCCACTGTAAGTGGCTTCCGCATTTCGCGGCATGTTTGTTCAGCAAAAAGCTGTCCGCTTAGAGCGGCCTGGTCCGCCTGAGGCGACTGAGTGATCTCGAGTTAACTTCAAGTTGCATCCGCTTGACGCGGCATATTCTTGCGTAATGCAATACTGTCCGCATGAGGCGGCATATTCCGTCTGGGACGGCTGTGCTCAATAGAGACGTGGGTGGTCAACCCACTTGGGCCTTGTCCAGCGTAGCCGGTATCGGTGTCCGTGTGCGACGGTGGTACTGCAAGACCTTCGAGCGAGGCAAGTGCTCAATGGGCTCGTGCGTATCCTCTGAAGAGGCGTAGCCGTACCAACGGACTCGATACAGTAGTTCCCCGTCAGGGGCGTAGCCGTGACTTATCAGACGGTCAATGACATACTCCTCATCGAGGACCTTCCGCGCAGGATGCGGCTTTGTCGATGTATCCTCTCTCGAGGTGTCGTTGTTACCTCTCCCGTCGTGGGCTTCATTGGTTACTTTCGGCTTCCGTCCTGACGGCAAGACATCCTGTACGCCAGGCGAGAGCCATTTTGACCATGGTGTTTCCATGTCATTCCGGCTTCCAGAGTTCTGGCTTTCCTTCCCGTATTGTCGGGCTGTTACCGAGCTTCGGTGTTCTCGAATAGCGAGCTTCCGGCGTTCCGGCAAGATCTCCCGAAGTGAGGGTGAACGGTCCGCAATGCGGTGTGCCAGCGAGTGGTGCCGTGGCACGTGCCGAGGCGACGCCTTGCCAAGCATTGCTGGCGGTGGGGCCTGCGCCGTTGCACGGCTGTGCGTTGCCGATTCAAATTCGGAATTTCCGTTTCCGGCGGCCGCAAGCCTTACAGCGGGCACGTGCCCGGCTCGTGTGTTGTCACCCTCCACTGGAGGCGGATCGCCGGCGAAGCCAGACACTTGGCGCAGCGTGCGCGCGTGTGCAGCGTTGGGCTGCTGCCCACCTACTGTGGCATGTCGGCCTGCTGTTGCGGCGGTTGCCTCCGTGTTTTCAACGGCTTCATTACTCGATGCTTCAATAAAATCTCCCGAAATCGGGTCTGCCGTAACAACACGGTCTTTCTGGACAGGCTTCTTTTCCGGTCTTCCGGCTTCTTTTGACGCGAGTGCGCTGCCGCTGCCGGGCTCCGACTGCGGCGGGCATGTACTTTCCGCATTCGACGTGGCTGCTGCGGTGGTTACCACCCTCTTTTCCGGCGTACCGGTCTCACGCTGCACAGCTGGGGCAGGCTCTTGTCCTTCCGTCTGTGACGGCCGTACAGTGCTATCCGCGGGCGAAGCGGCGACTTCTGCAGCAGCTACATCCTGGTGTTCTTCCGGTTCTCCGGCTTCGTGCTCCACCGAAGTGGTGCGTTCCTCTTTAGGCTTCCGCGATAACTGCGCGTTTCTCGCCTCTTTCCGAATCTTCGGCTGTACGTCGCGCGTCCGCGTGCTTTCACCACGACTTGCGTGCGGCCCGGAGGCCTGCAAAGACACTTCCGTCAACGACGGCGACAACGAAATCGAGCGACTTACCTCCTCCTCCCCCTTCTCAGTTGGAGCGTCGGGGGTGGTGGTGAGTATCCCCTGAGGGGCCAGTATCCGCGTGTGGACATGTGCGGCGTTCGAGACTGGCGGGTTAGCTTCCGGCTTTGCCGGCAAATCAGCAAGTCCGCGGCTAGGATGCGGCAGGACTGACAACGAAGCGCGCTCTCCCGCTGTCGCGGCTTGGTCCACAGTAGGCGTAGCGCTGTCCGGCGTTTCCGGTTGCTTTTCCTGACGAACAGGCTGTGGCGCAGGCGTTACGCGATCGCGCGAAAAACGCTCGTGTTCACCCTCAATATCGAGGACAACCGTTGTATCGGTGATAGAAATAACCCTGTAGGGGCCGTCCGCGATAGGAGAGAGCTTATGCCTCTTCTCCTTTTCCGGGTTATAGTATTCCTTCCGTAGGAAGGCGTAGTTACCTTCCCTGATCTGAGGGGCATCCCTGCGCATTCGTGCGTCGAAATTCCGCTTGTACGCGGCTTGTGCCTTCTCGATGTTTTGCCTAACTGTAGGAATGATGTTCTTAAGCCAGGCCTTCCAGGCGTCCCTGTGTAGACGAGGCGAGGGGAACTTATCCAAAGTTGGCTGTGGCTCGATAGCCACCGAAGGTGGAACGCGTGATAGCACAAGCTCGAACGGCGAGATCTGAGTAGTGCGATGAACCTGCGTATTGTAGGCATATGTCACCGCATCGGTGTATTGATCCCACTCCGACGGATGTTCGGCAACGAATGTCCGTAATGCATTGAGCATTGTGCGGTTAAAACGTTCAACCTGCCCATTACTCTGGGGGTGGTATGTTGTCGTAAACCAGTTTTGGATCCGCAAGATGCGGCAAACGTCCTGAAAGAACTTAGCCGTAAACTGCGGTCCATTGTCCGATAACAGGTCAATCGGCGGTCCGTAGACAAAAACCCAGTGTGTAACGAAAGCTTGGGCGACCGCACTGGCGGTAACCTTCGTCAAAGGCACAGTCCGTACCAGTTTAGAAAAACGGTCGGTGATCACAAGTAGAAACCGGTTTCCCCGGCGAGTGCGGATAAACTCGCCGAGCAAGTCAATTGCCACGAATTCAAGTGGAGCCCTGGCAGGGAAGAGTACCAACTTCTTGGAGTACTTCCGCAGTTTGACGCGGTTCTTCGCGCAGTCAGAACATCCACGAACAGTGGCATACGCGTCGAAAGCCATTGCTGGCCAGTAAAAGTCCTTCCGTAAGGTGTAGTACAACTTCCTGCCACCAGGGTGGGCTGACAACTTCGCGTAGTGCGACAAATGCAGTACTCGTGACTGAAGTGAGTGCGGAACCACAATCTGTGGCCTGTTTCCGACGGTTCGGATTAGAAATCCTTGGTCGTTCTCGACGAAAGGCAACTGTGCTCCACCGTTTAGGCGACTACGAATCTCCGTACAAAAACGGTCGGTGTGCTGCTCCCGGATGAGTTCCTCCGGCTTGATCGGTACGAAAGAGCCCGGTTCGGGTTGCGTGTCAGACACGGCTAAAACAGCATCGTAGATGTCCCATCCTTCCGATTCTTCATCGGCATCGCTCGAGCCGTCTTCCACGAGGAAGCACGGTATCTCCAGATCATCGACTGGCGCAGCTTCAGCCGCTGTTTCCAAGCGGGACAGTGCATCAGCCTGAGTGTTCAGGAGTCCTTTCTTGTAACGGATTTCGAAGTCGAATTCCGACAAGCGAAGTCTCCACCGCATCAAGCGGCCAGATGGCTCTGCTATAGAGAGTAGCCAGCGTAATGCCGAATGATCGGTATGGACAATGAAGCGGGTCCCCATAAGATAGGGCCGCAGTGTCTGTAACGCCCAGACAACTGCCAAGCACTCCTTCTCGGATACCGAGTAATTCCTCTCGTGAACGTTGAGGCTCCTTGACCAATACCCAATTGGCAATCGCTCGCCATCATTGGTGGTCTGGAATAGGGCACAGCCGACTTGGTAGTCGCTCGCATCCGTATCTACTGCATATGGCAAACCAGCCCTAGGCAGGGATAAAACAGGTGGCGATGTCACCGCGTCCACGAGCGACGAGAAAGCCGCGACCTTGCGGTTGTCGAATTCTTCCAGATCGACTGGCTGGCCTTTGCGAAGAAGCTCGTTCAGAGGTGCAGCGATATCCGCAAAGTTCGGAATGAAGCGGCGATACACATTGCACAAGCCGAGAAAAGATCGGAGTTCCGTCTGCGTCCTCGGATGCTTAGCCTCTTTGAGGGATTTCACGCGTACTTCGTCAATCGAAAGCCGTCCCGGACGGATAACATGGCCGAGATACCTGACGGTTTCGGTAAAGAACTCACACTTCTTGAGCTTGAGCGTAATGCCTGCATCGCGTAGGACTCGCATCACATCCCGTACGTGGGTCAAGTGCTCATCCAGGTTGCTGGAGTAGACAATGATGTCATCCAGGTATACCAGGCAAGTCTCTTAAAGCGGGCTAGCAAAATATCCACAGCTCGTTGAAAAGTGGCTGGCGCGTTCGTTAACCCAAAGGGCATCCGATTGAATCGGTACAATCCTTCATGACAAACGAAGGCTGTCTTGTCACGATCCTCAGCCCTCACGGGAACTTGCCAATAGCCCCAATTCGCGTCTAGGGTTGTGAACACTTTCGCGTCGCCCAATGAATCGATGCATTCATCCATTCGTGGGATAGGATACACATCCTTGACCGTAGCCGCGTTTAGCTTGCGGTAATCGATGCAAAATCGCCAAGACCCATCAGCTTTGGGCGCGAGCACCACCGGCGATGCCCAAGGTGACTGAGCCGGCTCGATAACTCCAGCGCGGAGCATCTTCTCAACTTGAGCTTTCTCCTCCTGCCGAGCTGTTGGTCCTGCCCTGTAAGGGTGCTGTGAAATGGGCCGAGTATTCGGTAGCAAATCAATCCGATGTTCGGTAATACCAATCTTACCCAGTGTGCCATCCCACATGGGCGTGAACTCCTCAAGCATGTGCCGCAATTTATCGCGGTGAGTCTCTGGGACATGTTCAAGATCCAGAGACTCCAGTTCCTGTACTGCCTTATCCTTCGTGTCAGCAGCACTCAGGTCCGTATCATTACTGTCCGACGAGGTCGGCATTGCCTCCTTCGACAGGCTGCGGTTATTTGCATCCGACGAAGTCGGCGTAGCATCTTCCGACGAACTGTTCGGTCCAGTCGTTTCGGAATTGTTCCGTTCCGCCTCCCCCTCCTCAGCTTCGAGGATTCCGAGAACCTCGGCAATAGAAACCTGAGTAGGCACTATAGCCGCAGGGTGCGGAAGCAACGAACCAATAACTTGGCTCCTAACCAACCGTTGAGAAAAACGGCTGAAGTTCGCAACCAGCACCTGAAAAGGCTTCTCGGGTTCGACGAAAACAATCCCATTAGCGAGGGCGAGCTGATGCTTCTCCTGTAACGCAGGCAACGGTTGTACCGTTTGTAAGCCACATTGTGGGGAGGTCACAGTAACCCAGACCTGTGATTCAGGCGGGATGGAAATGGGCCGAGCTACTCGGAGCTTTGTAGACTTCCGTTCATCGGCTGTAGGCTTCTGTGCCGCAGGCAAAGGGACTTGCTTCTTCAGAGCCCGGCGCAGGGGACGCCGAACGATCGGTACAGTAGTCCCATCTTCCATTTCGATGGTTCGCTTCCGCGGTCGAATTGCATCGACGAAGCGGTCACAGAAGTCGCAGCCGAGGATAACCGGCGCAGCGAGTTGCTTGCAAACCAAGAAATCGAGCTTCGCCACGTAGCGGCCAAGCCTGACGAGCAGGTCTATTACTCCCACAGTCGAAAGTGGCCGATACTTCGCATCCGCTATGTCAATCTGCGGCGCCGCACGAACGCGAGACCGCAAGTGCGGCGGAATCATTGATTCAACCAAGAAATTTGGCCCAGCTCCTGTATCGAGCACGGACAACTGCCGAACCATGTACTGGTCGGAAACACCCAGGTCGGCGTAAACTTTGTAGTTACGTTTCGCCATGACCAGGACTCTATCCGGGAACCGGCTGTTCTTAGACCGTATCCACGGGCGACGCAAGACACCAAGGTGCTCAGAGTCCACGTCTGTAGTGGCCAGTTTCCTCGAAAGGATTGTGACCGGGGAGCGAGGCTTCTCAGCCTCAGGCGCACTAAACCCCGTCGCTGGGGGCGCCTCTCCATTGCTGGAGGCTCCCTTGCTCAGTTTTTCTGAGCGTCGCCGCCAATCTGCGGAGGTTGCGATTCCGCAGGGGCGGCTACAGTTCCACCATTCGATGGCACCGTTTCCTGGTTTCCAGGCTGAGTCTCCGCCTTCGCACGAAGGTACGATTTGTCGGGAACACGTTCCCGCTCGGCGGGCGTCAACGACTCATACTGAGGCACTATCTTCGCCATATCCCGTATGGGCATTAAGCAATTCGGAGCGATGTGCCCTGGCCTGTAACAGGTATGACAAATAAGGTGACGAAGAAGATCCGCGTTGGGCGGCCGGCGCTCCTGTCGAGGAGGATACGGGTCCCTCCATCCAGGGCGTTGGCTTCGATATCCGCCAGAGTGCGGCACGGGCAATGCCGGGACTTGACGTCCGGCGTACAGAGCGGGGTCTCCGTCCACTGTAGACTGCTCCGTCGTCGACGGCAATTCCGAACTCGGCATTGAACCATCGTCCTGTAACAGGTGCAGGTTATCATAACCCCCTTGAACAGAACCTCGCGAGTGAGGCAGTGAGGAGTCTCGGCCTTCTACATGAAGGAGTCGGCGCGTGCGCGCCTTGATACCAGTGCGTGCTCGAGCTGCATCTCCCTCCGCTTGGGCAAATTGAACGAGTTCCAGATAGGTAATCCGGCGTTTGTTCTCCCGATAATGGGCTACCAACGTCCGAATTGATCGGTCCAGTCCATCAACAAACATCGTACACCGCTCGGCTGCGGAGAACACGTTGCCACATCTGTGGAAAGCCTTATTGAGGCGGGTCGAATAAACGGTTTCCGACTCTTCGGCTCCTTGCTTCGTGTCTCGTAGCGCGAGTATGGCACCTTGTATCGCATTGCCTGTCGCGTAAGAGCGCAGGAGATATTGTACCGCTTCCGGCCAGCACGTAACTCCTCCTTCGGAGGCGCGAGACGACCCACGAACCGAATTGAATTGATCTTCGGCTACACCCGTCAAAAAGTACGGCAGCGCGATGTAGGCCTGTGCCTCACTCATCCGAAGTACATCGGCTTCCGCTACGAAGCGGCTAAGAAAATCCAAGACAAGAATTGGATCTTCCCCAGAGAACTTGTGGGGCTTTAACGTGAGCTCCATTTGTCGGAGATGATTTCGCACTTTGCCAGTCCCACGTGGGGTCCTCTGTGGCGTCGTGTCATCAAGCCGATAATATCGGTAAGATAGTAGCTTCCGATACAGTAAGTTTGTCGGCTTCAACTCCTTCAATCCGAGGTGTCTCCGTCCTTTCGTACGGCCTCGTGCAACGCCAGAAGTGGCTTCAGTAGCCCGCGAACGGGATGCACGATAGCGAGAGCGCTCTTCCGCGCTGTCCGAAGAGTCGGTAGACGATCCCTTTTTGGGGCCCTCCTCATCAGAAGAGGATGAAGAAGACGAGTCAGACTCAACCTTGACCTTCTTCTTTGCCGGACGATCCCGGGAACGGCGCGAGTGCTGAGAACCCTCAGAAACCGGGGCTCCCGGCGCAACAGCATCAGATACGATGATTTGCTCGACCGTCTCCAGACGGGTAGCCAGGCGGTCCAGGCGTGCGGCAGCCTGCTCGTGCAGACCA
Organism: Gracilaria domingensis; assembly: GCA_022539475.1. Taxonomy (NCBI): domain Eukaryota; phylum Rhodophyta; class Florideophyceae; order Gracilariales; family Gracilariaceae; genus Gracilaria; species Gracilaria domingensis. The sequence continues at coordinate 314,018 of VCMS01000042.1, forward strand.
GCCGACACCTGTCGGTGTTCAATAATCTGGTTGACATCAGACCGTAAAACACGGACGTCGCTCGAAACATCCCGGACACCGGCTTCATCGAGCCGTTGCCGGAGTTTCGTAATGTCCCGGATGAGGCCCACTTGGGAGTTCTGCAGGATGCGAACCTGAGCCTCTAATTCACGGAGGGTATACTCGTCGGACCGCGACGACATAACGTCAACCGCTGCGGCGGCATCAGCCGCAGGTGCGGTTTCAGTTGGCCCACGAGTGGGTGGGGTCCCGTTATCAGAACGGCGGCCCCGGGAAGCCGGTTTCGGGTCGCCATTGCCTGGGACCTCCAGTGCGTCCTTCGGCAACGGAGGCAAACTTGCCGGCAAGCCGGACGAACCGGGCACAGAAGCGGCACGTGGCGCGCCACTCCTGCGACGGGACGACATCGTTCACCGACACAGTCGGCCAATGGGCAACCAAAACAACTTCCGAAAACGGACAATGAGAGAACCGTAAGAACGGATATTCCCAGCTATCTGGGCTCCAAACAAACGAACCAACTCCAACGAACGTTGGCCAATTAAGCCGATTCTAGGTCGGGAGACCAGTTTGTGGTGCAAAACCCTCGACGGGAAAACAACAAGCCGCGTCGCGGACGAGCACCTCAGGGTGTTCAGGCCCTGCTCCCTGTGAAGGGCAGTCGAGCGGCAGAACCCTCCGATAGGGCCAACACGAGCCGGGTGTAAATCCGGGTGGCCCCGATCTGGGCGTGCAGTCGGAGGTAGAAGGGGTAGAATCGGCGTAGGTATCCGGATGGTTCCGGCGAGCCACAGCGAGTGGGGGTATCCAGCCCAACGGTATGGGACGACAAAAGATCAACAAGCGAGCCGCACTGCGGAGCACTGACTCGCGATAAGCGGGAAAACTCCCGAGACAAAATAAAACAAACCTACAATGTAGGGCAGAGTAGCGAAAGCCGTAAGACGGAAATGACAACAATAAAATAGATAAGAAAAGTTCCGTGACGACGGATTAGTACTCCTCAGGGACGGAGGTTGGTTGATCAGCCCGGAATTGCGGCGGTATTCCCCAGGATGGGGCTGGTGACCGTGCGCAAGCGGCAAGAAGATCAGAGCCAAAGGCCTCGTTGAGGTTTACTTCCCGTACAGTGGCGGCAAGTGCCGCCACTTATATACGGCACTTGAAAATATCAATTAAAATATCTAACTATCCGGCGCTGCCGGCCAATACACTACAGGGGTGCCCCCGTGGCATGCTTGCCACGGGGCCCGCGCGATCGGGCCAACTTGGCACACGTGTGCAGAAATACTACCCTTCCTAGGCATGCCCCAAAATAGGGGCACTACCCCAGTAGCCTCTCATAACCTGAGGTGTCGCAGCCGGTAACGGATCAACAAACTATGAAAAGCACCTCGGTGCATCCCCACAAAGGGCGTTTTGCTCTACAGTAAAGTTCACTCGTGTGACTTCCCCGGCAATCGAAACACGAATTGTACTGGAGTCGGTTGCGAATTCGAGACCGATTTCAACAGCATATGCTGCCAACGTGATGAAGAGAAGAATAAGCGACGAAGGTAGATAACGGATGCGCACCCTGTGAAGCAAGTTGTACCGATCTATTCGAACTGGTTTGAACTGAACGGATTGGCCGTAATAGAGCAACCTTCGGCGGTGAAAGTGCTCGAAGCTGTTGAGACCACCACGCACGAGGACGTCGATAGCTAGTGTTAAGAGCAGGTACTTAAGCACGTTGAAGATGGGCACAGTTAAGTTTGTGTTGAGCGCCATTTTGCATGGGCGTTGATTTGGGCGGAGGGTAAAGTCCGGGGCGGCGTCGAGGACGTGGGTAGCTGGAGGAACAAACCATATCAATGGGGCTCGAGTGCGATGCGTGAGAAAGAAAGGGTGAACATGACGATGTGTATTTGTACAATTGCACGACGTAGATTCGCTTGCCGTCCTCTTAGCTCACTGTGCAAACAGGGATCAGGGATTAGACATCCCGTCACCAAAGATCCAAACAGGACTCCACGAGATGAGCCGGCTGGCATTAGAAGGCTACCTTTCCAAGGCCCATCCACTTTTCCAGAAAGTAGGCGTACCGCCGTATCATACCCTCGTAACGGCGAAGGTATGACGGAATCAAGAGAGACGCAGCGCCTTTTGGTTTCTGAACCCCATGCAACCACAAGACACGGCGAAAAAGAGCTGGCCGGAATTGCTGCCTTCATTGCTGTTTGCCTGCTGTTGAATACAACTGCTACAGTACCGCAAAGCCTACCCTTGTATGACAGTTGGAATAGTTCGAGGTCACGAAACAGCAATGTGCAGCAATATTGACAATGCGAGAAGCGCATCAACGAAAGGTTTGTTTAAGATCCCACTTCCTTCGCCGCCTTTCGATTTCACGATGGCCTGCAGCAACCATTCTGACGAAGATTTGACTCTCAAACCCCTCAACCGCTCCAAGAATGATCCACCCAACTGTCTTTCTGTTTTTCACCTACCTCGTCTCTTTCACGACCGCATCGCCGGTGTCTCCCGGCATAAGCGGCTCTCCTTGCCTAACGGCTTCGCAGTGCCAGGGAACGCGAACTTGTTACTACGTTCCTCTCGACTCCCTGTCTTCGTTTGGTCCATGCGACAGCCGTGATGAATGTTTCTGTGCCCCGGTTGACATCACGGACTTGATCTGCCAATCAGATGATGACTGTGTCGAAGAGGGCGAAGTGTGCGCCACTTTCCCTGGCCTTAGCGTCAGTGGTTGTATAGCGCTCGAAACCGTCAACAAGTATCCACAGCTAACTCGCACGGGCGACGTGATGGATGGCAATGTCGATGCCGAAATTTCATCACTCCCAAGTGATGAGCCTTTCGATGATCTCGACGTTACACCAACCGGTGAGCCGTTTGGTGGCCTCGACGCTAAACCAACCGGTGAGCCCTTCGATGATCTCGACGCTGAACCAACCGATGAGCCCGTGATGCGACCGCCCGCTGAGGACGCGCCGCCGTTCTCAGAGAGCGAGGGGATACAAGGAGTGGGCGCAAGTAGCGAACTAGAACCTTCAGTAAGTCCACAGTCTGAGACCTCGTGTATCGGAGTACATCACTTGCAACACATGTCCGCCGCTCAGCTGATGTACGACAACCATGTTCGGGCCAAGGTTTTGTGCGACGAGCATGGTAGCTGCGCAACAGCAGGACATATGGTTAGGTTTGACGGACGGGCTATGATGATGAAGTCGTACTGCATGCTGGTGGAGTGTGAGAGTACAGTTGAGCTGGTGAACAGCCCGAAGTACGCACGGAAAGTGAGCGTGCCATCTCGATCACCGCGGTTGCATTTCACTGCGTTCGCGGCGCGGTACGGGTCGAGGGCGGAGGAGATGCTGCTGCGAGCTGCTGTACGTGTTGGGCTTTGATGATAAGCAGCTTGATATGGACATGGAGTTTTGCGTCACCACATGTAATGTCCCACAATTTTACAAAGACAACCGTAAAGGATGTCGAAGCTTTCTCTGGTGGACCTCGGCACGAACCCGTATGGAAGGAATGCTAACTGTGTAATAAACGAAATCCTTTCTTACTTTTAAAGAACGTGACTGGGACAAACCAATATGACGATACAATCTGTATTTGCCTTGGTCATGAACGATACGTTTCTCCGCGAGTTGTGCAGGTCGGTTGGCGTTTGTGCAGTAAACAATGGTGTCAAAAGAGCGAAGGACGGTAGCAAGGCTAAGAGGAATTTTACCTTCGCACCTTCGCTGGACTGGGAACGCAAGAGAGCGCTCACGACTTACGCACTACTTGTTGCTTATTCGCTTGTTGAGCATGTACGTCTACGTATCAGAACCATTTGCAGGAAAAGAGAAGGAGCAATATTGGAATAGGTGAACGGAAAAGGAAGAAAGAGCAAGAAATAGACTTGCTATATCTTCGCCTGCAATGCACTTTCAGCGGCTTCATCGCCGTCACCTGGTGTATCACAATACTTGTCACAGTGGAAGTGACAAGGTGAAGGAGAGTGAGAGAGATTCAGAAATTATCTTGTTGGAGTGAATGAAGTGGACGTGGATTTGGAGAACTACGGTGAATACGGAAGGAATTGGAGCTCGAATTGGAGCTCACTCGCCGTGAATGTCGTGGCTCTCGCTTTTCACGAAGGTAAGAATTGTGGGAGCTAGTACCGATTTGTCAGCTATTTAAGCGCCTTCTCGTTGAGTGCGTCTGTTTCGCATTCTTCTGATCTTCTTAGTCATCTGCAAACTAATTTCGAAGCTCAATCACACGGTTATTGTCTGGAGACGAATGTTGAAGATGGTTCTTGTTTTTGATGTTCTTGAGGTGGTCATGACAGTTGGTATGGCCGGAATGCTACTAGGATGTTCTTGCGGCGGTCAAAACGTGAACAGTTATGAGGATGGGGAGGATGATTCAGGCTGCGGAGGGATTGGAACACTGTCAAACCAGATGGAGGGTAAGAAAGGATGTATTATGAGGGAAGATCACCACAGGACAACCTCAGGAGGCGGATGGAAGAGGAATCGTGTTTTGAACGGGAAAGTTATCTCCATTTGCGGACTGGAAGAGGGTACGGGGATGGAATCAGAAGTGGGGTGTTTGACAAGGTGGGAATGCCGCTCCAAGCCCCACAACGCAACCGAGATGCCAGCTAATGGGTCCAGTTCCACTGATGATCAACAGTTGCGCGTCGGCGACGGAGTTGTGGGGCCTCTGGAGCAAAGCACAGCAGACAGTGAAGCGCCAGAGGGTGAGCTGCCGAATAGGAGAGCTAGAAGGCGCCGAGTCAGGTGCTGGCATTGTGGTAGAAGAGGCCACACTTGCGCAGAGTGTTGGCATTGGCATGGGTGAGAAGGGAGTACGGTGGTTGTAGACGAGCGTTTTTTGTAGCAACAGTTGTGTGATAGGTTTTATTGTAAACTGAAGAATGAGGTTAATGCACATGGAGTGATCGAATATGTAGACTTTCTGGAAATTGTGATGGCTTATGATCATGGACTCTTGTAAGTCTGGACAGAAAAAGCAGCCTAAGAAAGTCTTGTTTGGTGCGAGTGCGGTCATCATTTCTCAAGGCCGTGAAGAACAAAAACAAAATCAAACGGCAGGGAGTAGAAACAATGTATACAATTCAAAGATATTGGGACGTGAGTTGCGGACTAGAACTGCGAATGATGTGCAGCAGAAGCCAAGGCTGGCTGGAGCAGACGTCCAGAGCCCTTGACGAGAGCACATTACGTAGCTTGGTGGCTAACTTTGTGATCAGATTGGTAGCACAAGCGGTTTGGGCGACGAAGAATATGGGGGAGGAATAGAGTAAGTTCACCCAAAAGTAGGCGAGATAACCTAGAAGTAGGTGAGCTAACCCCGGTGGGGTCCCACTTCACCGCGTCAGAGATGGGACCGAATCATCCGAGTTCACTCTGAGAAAACGGTGACGGGTTTCCCTTCCCTTGCTCACGATCCACATATCGGTTGTCGCTCGCGACACCCGATACGTGGTTCGTAAGCGTCGGAGACGAAACTCTTTGCGGCGAAAGCACCCAAGATACCTAATAGCTCAGTAGGTGTAGGACGGCTGCTAAGAAGTGGTTAGTGGCTGCGATGTAGAGGTATTATAGGTCGTTGGGTCTTGAGCATCTCCACCGTTTCCATAAACACACACACACACTTTCTTCTCTGCCTCCCGACCCTGCCACGGGCGGCAGCAACCACCATCACCAGTATTGGACTCTCAAACCCCGCAACCGCTCCAAGACTGATCTATCCCACTGTCCTTCCGTTTCCCATCTTCCTCCTCTCTACCACGATCGCATTGTTCGCGTCCTTCGGCAATAACGGCTCCCCTTTCCTGACGGTTCGGCAGTTCAAGGAGCGTGAGCTTGTTTCTACTTGCCTCTCGACCTCTTGTCTTCCTTTGCTCCATGCGACGATCACAATGAGTGTTTTTGTAACCCGACGGACGTCACGGAAATAATTATCCAGAGCCAACTCGCAAGGACGATGTGATGGATGGCAATCTCCAAGCCGAAACCTCCCAATGTCACTGCAGCCCAGTTGTTCCGCGGTTCGATGAGCTCAACGCGCCGAATCTACTGTGCAGCGCGTAGAACGAAGGCCCGATAAGGACGCGATGTCCTTCAAAGAGAGCGAGGAAATACCACGAGCAGCCGAAACTTACGAACAAGAACTATGAGCCAGTGCACAATCTGAGAACAGGTGCATCGGAATACATTACCTGCATCGCATGTCCGCCGCTCAGCTGATGTGCGACAAACATGTTCGGGACGAGGTCTTGTGCGACGAGCATGGTAGCTCTGAAACAGCAGGACACATCGTCAAGTTTGAAGGACGGGCTATGATGTTGAACTCGTACTGCATGCTGGTCGACTGTGAGAGAAAATTTCAGCTGGTGAACAGCCCGAAGTACGCACGGAACGTGAGCGTACCTTCTCGACGATCTCGGTTGCTTTCCACTGCGTTCGCGGCTCGTTACGGCTCGAGGGCGGAGGAGATGCGGCTGGGAGCTGCTGCACGTGTTGGGCTTTGATGATAAGCAGCCTGAACATGAAGTTTTGCGTTACCACACGTACCGTCGGTAATGCCCACTACGGGGCGATGAAGCTCGCCGGGTGAGCGGATGGCAGTTGCGGCGGCGCGCGCCGTAGTGACGGTTGCAACCGAACCGAGACGCACAAGCGCCGACCTCGCGACAGGGTTAGAAGGTTACCTTTGTACGGTACGTACCTTTTGTGCGCAAAAATTGCAACAAAAATTTTTGAGGGTTTTTGAAAATTCAGTTTTCAAAACCCACGCCAGCACCGCGCTGGAGTCCTTGCTGGCATGATGGCTCACCTCAATGCCCGCAACACGATCACGCAGAACATAAGAAAAGAAGAGGACGGATCATAAGGCTATCTGTGATCAAATTTGAGAAATACGCAGGTGGTTGCCGTTGAGCAAACAACGTTTCAACTTCAAACGTTGTTTCCTCAACGGAAAACTTTGTAGAGCTTGTATAATGTCAGAGAGCTGCAGATCAAAGACGCTATTGCAGCCCGCTGACATTAAGGCCCCCCCGTTCCTTTGATTGCAAGTACACAAAGTCCAAGATTGGGACTGTGGGAGAGAACCACATCTTTTTGTAGATGTGATCGTGATGATGACGGAAGTGTTAAGCTCAGAAAGGTCAGTTATCTAAGAACCAAAGCTGTTTGTCCAATCTCACATAGCATCAACATAAAGAAGAGTAAAAAGAAGGAGCAATAATGGAATAGCGGGACGGAAAAGGAAGAAAGAGCAAGAAATAGACTTGCTGGATCTTCGGCTGCAATGCACATTCAGCGGCTTCATCGTCGTCACCTGGCGTATCGCAATGCTTGTCACAGTGAAAGTGACAAAATGCGGGAGAGTGAGGGAGATTCAGAAATTATTGTTGGAGTGAATGGAGTGGACGTGGATTTGGAGAGCTACGGTGAATACGGAAGGAATTGGAGCTCGAATTGGAGCTCACTCGCCGTGAATGTCGTGGCTCTCGCTGTTCGCGAAGGTAAGAATTGTGGGAGCTAGCACTGATTTGTCAGCTACTTAAGCGCCTGGCTGAGTTCATTCGTTTCGGGTTTCTCTCTGCTTGTTACTCATCTGCATCGGAACATAAGGAATCAATCGCACAACTATTGGAGCTTAAGGATTAAGATGGTGTTCGCCTTTGAATTACTTGAGGTGGTCATGGCAATCGGAATGACGGGAATGCTGCTAGGAGGTTCTTCCGGCGCCAAAAAGGCGAAAATGTGTGAGGACGGCGAGGAGGATTCTGCTTGTGGTGGGATAGGAAAGTTGTCAAACACGCTGGAGGATGAAAGAGGTTGCATCACGAGAGAGGAATACTACAAGATAACCTCAAGTGCCATATGGAAGGGAAGCCGTGTTTTAAACACGAATGTTTTCTCCATTTGCGGCCTCGGAGATGAAACGGTGATGGAATCAAAAGCGGGGTGTTTGACAAGGTGGGAATGCCGCTCCAAGCCCCACAACGCAACCGAGACGCCAGCTAATGGGTCCAGTTCCACTGACGATCAACAGCTGCGCGTCGGTGACGGAGTTGTGGGGCCTCTGGAGCAAAGCACAGTAGGCAATGAAGCGCCAGAGGGTGAGCTGCCGAATAGGAGAGCTAGACGGCGCCGAGTCAGGTGCTGGCATTGTGGTAGAAGAGGCCACACTCGCGAAGGGTGTTGGCATGGGCAAAGCCGAGAAGGGAATACGGCGGTGGTAGATGAACGTTCTGAAGAGCAATAGTTGTGTGATTGAATTCATTGTAAACTGATGATTGAGACATGCAATGATTGCATATGTAGACACTTCGTAAAATTTGTGATAGTCGTGTTCAGGGTCCCTACTCTCGTATGTTTGGGCAGAAAAGGCTGCCAAGAGAGTCTTGTTTAGGCTGTTGCGAATGTTTTCATCACAGCTCAAGGCGTTGAACAAAAAAAATCAAACGCCAGGGAGTAGCACGAACGAACGAATGCAATTTATAGTAGAATGAATGTATACCATTCGTAGATAATTGGGACGCTGTGACAGATCAAGGCTCAAAACGCAGCTATGGCACAAAAGAAGAGAGTGTCAGACTACTCTTCGTCGTCCTCTGACCTCCTCCTGATTGCGAACCCCTGCGACCAGGCACATTTAGAAAACAGTCAGACTGCCATCCAGGCCAAGCCAGTTCTAATTAAACCACGGAGCACTACACCGCCTCCACTAGTTTCTAATTAAGCCCTGGTCTACGCGGTTAATCGTTATAGAACAGCATGCTGGTGGAGTGTGAGAGTACAGTTGAGCTGGTGAACAGCCCGAAGTACGCATAGAAAGTGAGCGTGCCATCTCGATCACCGCGGTTGCATTTCACTGCGTTCGCGGCGCGGTACGGGTCGAGGGCGGAGGAGATGCTGCTGCGAGCTGCTGCACGTGTTGGGCTTTGATGATAAGCAGCTTGATATGGACATGGAGTTTTGCGTCACCACATGCAATGTCCCACAATTTTACAAAGACAACCGTAAAGGATGTCGAAGCTTTCTCGCGCGGACCTCGGCACGAACCCGTATAGAAGGAAGCTAACTGTGTAATAACCGAAAGCCTGCCTTACTTTTGAAGAACGTGACTGGAACGAAAAGGCATGAGCGTGATACTGCCGGCCGAGCGGATGACTGAATGTGAAGTGGGAGACGGCGCGACGACAGCACGCAATCGAACCACGGCGCCCAAGCGCGATATCGCTACAGGTGTATCTTTTGTATGCAAAAATTGAACATAAATTTGAGGGTTTTTCAAAATGCAAATTGCAAAACCAACCAATCAATCACAACTCCGAGCTCGAGCTGCTCCTGAGTCAGGAGTCCTGACGTATTGTCCTGACAGGAGACACCTGCCAGCCAGCACGACTTTTGAGTCCTTGCTGGCGTGAAGCCCACGCCAATGCCTCCACCCGATGCACCTCGCACTCTTGTGCCTCGGGACGCGAGGCTCGGGCGCCCTGAGGACCCATTCAACGATATGCCGTCCATCACGCTTTCATCACCATTAAAGGTCTCGGAAGTGAACCCGTCGCAAGAACGAACAACCCAGCTGGGAGCGTGTTCGCCAACTTTCTTACACACCAAATAAACAAATCTCTCTCTCTCTACCTTACACGCACGTGTACCTTCTCTCGTAGCCTGTTTACTTTCCAGGCGCTTTCATTATCTACATTATTCCACTACCTACGCACAGCCAGAACAAGAGAAGCGTCGTGCTTCTCACAGAACGTTTATGACGTTCTAGTTTCGGTAAAGTACGCGGCGCTGCGGACTGTTTCTTTCGCCCAATTGGGGCGCCCTGGGCACGACAGTTGCTCGTCCTATGCCGAGGACGCCCCACGCAATTTGCTTGCGTTTATGACACTCGCTTGTCATATTCCGGACGCCATAGAAACCATCTGATCTTCAGATATATCATAGCCTCATTTTGGGAGGGCTGGGGAGGGAAAAAAAGCGAAACAGAGAGCCAAACACGGACGTTTGGTGAGGCTCGGGCGGTATCACTGGAGGCGAGGATACCAGTGGGGAGCTGAGAACCAATCGGTTGTTCTATTCTCCCTTTGAACTCCTGGGATTAGTGCAACCCAACATTTGAGCACAAATGCAACCCAGGATTCCCGACGCTGTCCACTGGGACACTGGCACATCGCGTGCTACGGGTCGCTCCAATAAATAACCATCTTCGATTCAACCATTGTTCAATAGGAGGGTACCTAACCCTTTGTGAACACTTCAGCAAAGGGGGCTTCCGCCATGGGGACTCATGTTGAAGAACTGTATCGTACCAATAGAATAGCTACTCGGTTCATTAAACGCACCTTCGGCATGTACAAGTGCAGCTCTCTTGCATAATGAGGACGAAACTCATACTTGGATAAGAAGGTATTGAGCTATGAATGCGGTACTGGCATCAAGAAAGGCGTAGAGCATGCACTGCTGCACTCAAAAGTTTGTGCCCTTCCTGAAGAGAGAGAATTATGTAGACAGATAATTCTCCCTTAGTTTCAGCAGATGAGTTAGGATCACAGTAAAAAAAGAAGAGGACGGAACATTTCTGCTATCAAACTTGAGAGATACGCTACGACTCGAGTTATACGGTACATGTAGTTGCCGTTGAGCAAAACTTTGAAGAGTCCGCCTTCCTTTGATTGCAAGTACAAAATTAAGGTCCAAGATTGGGACTGTGAAGGAGACTCACACCTTTCTCAAGTTGTGGTCATGATGATGACAGGAGTGTCAAGGTCAGAATGGCTAGTTATCTAAGGAGCAAAGCTCTTTGTCCAGTCCCGCTCAACATCTCTCGCTCGCTTTGTTGCTGTAATCGTGTCTTGCAAACGTCCTTCTTCAACAGATAAGAATCCCTCTTTGCATCTTTGCACCACATCAACCCCATCATCATCTTCCGCTTCGTGTGCTTTTTCTCTATCCTTCTCATGCAACCATAAACAAACCATCTCCTGCTCACCTATCAATCGCTTCGGCATTCCTTTTCCATCTGCCCATGCATGCACAAAGAAGCGAGCGGCGGTCACAACCACTACCCAACACGCAACCAGAATGATCGCCCAAAGCTGCACCGTAGCAACAATTCGCGGGGCCGATTCCTTTGATTCAATCACCTCCTTCCACTCTCCTCCATCTCGAGATGGAAGCGAAACTTTTTCGCAGTTGCGATACGCCATTGCGTATTTGTTCACGTTGGTCTTCTCCTGTGCTCGCGCCGCAGCCAAGAAAACTGCATACGCTACAAAGTTGGTTTGAAGCCTTTCTTCTATCACTCCCCTTCCGAAACGATGCAATTCGCGTCGACTTTCTGCTGCCACTAACGCGCTCCATTCTTTGTCTATATCTTCCACGTCCATCTCGATCAACCCAGTGCCTTGTGCATACGCAAGCGAGCTGTTCGACGTGAAACCGTTGGTACAACCCATCATCATTACTCGCATCATTCCCTCGCCACGACGCCCATACACAGAGCCAAAACACTTGGTCTCAGAATCTTCTAGCCGGTGGATGAAAACTGCAGTGGTGAAATGATCCGAATCGAAGGAGTGCGGATACTTCTCGAGAACGTCCCTTAAGGTGATGTTGAACGTCAATAAATACAGATTTTCATCGACATTTGGCCTGTATGAGTCTGACTCCATAGACTTCTTCAGCTCAGCAAGCTCACGCTTCCCTTCTTCGTCTTGGCCCCCGAAGGATTTGTAAATTTCTTGGCCTTCATCCAGCAAGTTTCCAGGCGTTTGCTCGCAAAGAGGTTCATACGAATCTTCGGGACTTTTTGTCCATATAGGACGATACAATTTGTATGTGCCTTGGTCATGAACGACACATTTCTCTGCGAGGTGTGCAAGTCGGTTGGCGTTTTGCTCGAAAAGAATGGTATCAACAGAACAAACGTTGCGGGTAAAGTTCACTCGTGTGACTTCTCCGGCAATCGGAACACGAATTGTACTGGAGTCGGTTGCGAATTCGAGACCGATTTCAACAGCATATGCTGCCAACGTGATGAAGAGAAGAATAAGCGACGAAGGTAGATAACGGATGCGCACCCTGTGAAGCAAGTTGTACCGATCTATTCGAACTGGTTTGAACTGAACGGATTGGCCGTAATAGAGCAACCTTCGGCGGTGAAAGTGCTCGAAGCTGTTGAGACCACCACGCACGAGGACGTCGATAGCTAGTGTTAAGAGCAGGTACTTAAGCACGTTGAAGATGGGCACAGTTAAGTTTGTGTTGAGCGCCATTTTGCATGGGCGTAGATTTGGGCGGAGGGTAAAGTCCGGGGCGGCGTCGAGGACGTGCGCAGCTGGAGGAACAAACCATGTCAATGGGGCTCGAGTGCGATGCGTGAGAAAGAAGGGTGGAACATCACGATGTGTATTTGTACAATTGGGCGACGTAGATTCGCTTGCCGTTCGCTTTGCTCACCGTGCAAACAGGGATCAGGGATTAGACATCCCCTCACAAAAGATCCACACGAGATTCCACGAGATGGGCCAGCTGGCCTTACTTTTCTAAGGGGACAAAGGCCCATCCACTTTGCCAGAAAGTACGTGTATGATACCGTTGAAAGTACCGTCGTACCTTCCCGTAATGCTCACGTTAGAAAGATCAGTCCTACAGCTTACCGCGGCAGCTGTTAATTGCCGCCGCCTTGCTCCCACAGAAGCCAACGGAAGACCCCAGGGAACCTTCAAATAAATTGCGTTCGTTCGTTCGTTCGCACCTTCGTAGCGGCGAAGGTAAGATGGAAACAACCGGCAAGCTGCAAACAATCGCCCGCAACCAACCGCGAGAAACAGCCAAAAATGCGGCGGGAATTGCTGCCTTCATTGCTGTTTGCCAGTAGTGACTCACTACTAGCCCCATGACAGTTGGGTGAGGATTTTTCCTCACCCAATTTTCAGGGTGATGCTGGGTGAAATAGTCCCATTTCACCCGGCCTCGGTGCGTTGGTCCCAACGCAGGGTGAGGCTCACCCTAGAAAGGTGAGCTCACCCTGCTTTTCATCCCATTCACCCATACTTTCACCTTCTGGGACCTGGATCCTCACCCAAACCATTGCAAAGCCATCAACCTTGAAGTGCCCACATTGAGCCATTCCTGTGCAATGTCACTCAACATCTCAACCAGTGTAGCCCCTTCTCTGTCACCAGCGTTAGGCTCCTTTGACTTTAGCTCACTTCACGCAGATCTCGGCCACCAACAATCCTCCACCTTCGCGCCCTATCGCTACAGCCGCCAGCTCGTCGCGCGCGCCGCGCCACCGGCGCTTGTGAGAGCCGCCGCCGACGACGCGATCCGCCAAGCCCTCGCGCAGCGCCAGCGTTGCTAAGCCGCCGCCGTCTACAGCGCGCAGCGCCGCTCTGAGCGCCGCCTCCGCCTCGGCCGCCACGCCGCCCACGCCGCCCTACACGGCCTCGCCCCTCGCAATCACGTTCAGCGCCGCGCACACGCGCTCCATCTCCAGCGCCGTCTCCTGAGCGTCCTCGTCCAGCGCGCGCACGGCGTCGCGCCAACAGCGTCGTCCGTCGCCAGCGAGAACGCCTGCTCGGCCGCCGCCGTGTTTAGCGCTCTGGGCGCGATCTCCCACACGCGCCACACGCGCTCCTCGCTTTCGTCTACGTGCCGTTCGTGCAGGAGCTTGAGCGCCTCCCAGATCACGCCCACCGTAGACGTCACTCGTTCGGGCAGCACTGACACCTGCAGCCGTTCTTACGCCACCCCATTCCCGCTCATCGTGCCCGCGCGCTTGTGCTCCTTCTCCATCCAGTCGTTGTCGTTTTCATCCTTACGCGTGAGCATCGATAGATCCCGCCTTTCGTTGTCGGCCGTGTCGTGAACTTCGTCGTTGCCGTAGTCGCTGTCGCTCAGGTCAAATCCGTCTCCCACCGAATTCGCTTCCCACACCGGCTCGCTGCATCTCACAGTCTGCACAGCAACTCGCATGTGGTCGAAAGCAACTAACATACCAAATACGTCCTCTTCGTAGCTCAGCAAGGGTACGACGGCTACTGAGAAGTGGTCAGTGGCCGCGATGTATAGATATTATTGGTGGTTGTAACGCAAGCAACTGACGCGTAGAAGCAATCTGAGCTCCAACGTTTCCATGAACACAAAACACACACATACGAACCCTCAAGGTTCTACTGCAGTTCAGTTTAGTGCAAGCTATGGTACCCGGCAAATAAGAAAGCGCTCCAGAAAGCGGGCAGCAGTTGTTTCTTGACTATTGTCAGTGATGCTATGGTAGACTGTTGCGCAATCTTGCTCCATTAATCATTGTTACATCGCACGTTTCTGGAGCTCTTCAAGTTCATCAGATGAAATCTTTGCCCTTACCAACACTCTATCACTGTGCCAACGATCCCAGCAACCACCACATATAGCTTGCCGGCATGTGGAACACCATTGCCTTTGGCGACGTCCTCCTTTCTTTCTAAATTCTTTTCCGTTCTTTCGAATTGTGTGACTATAAGAACATAATGAGCAGTACGAATCCTTGCTTTTCACCTTCTTGTGCAGTAATGGCAGTGATAAACGCCTCCTTGTTTCGTCCGGGCGATTATACTTCTCAACGACATTTCGCTTAAACAAAGCCTCCATTTCGAGAGGTTGTACAGAATTTCCTTCAAGAGAGCTTACGTGGTTCCAACTTGCGCACGTACCACCCTTCGATGTCTCTGCTTCTGAAATACGTTTGTATTCCTTAGCCAGCTGTCTAGCATATTCCGCAAAGGACGCACATCGTGTCAAATCGTGACGGAGCTCATGATATCCTTTGTCATTCTTGACATGTTCCCAAGAATCAGGGAGTGCACCGCTATTCTTCGCTTTTGAAAGTCTATGTACGACGGCCGCATTATTCACCTGAGCACACAACAATCTTCCCACAATGCTGACTATAGGATTCTCAGACGAGTTGGTGTATGATAGAGATGTTAGAGCTCTACTAAACTCATCTACACCCCCTTTCAAATGATTCCAGTAAACCAAAACTGTAGGCCGGATCATTCTCGCTGGTGGAAGCGTCCCGTGTTTAAGCACCGCAGACTTATATGCACAACTCAAATTGTAATACGTCGCATACGAATGTAAGTCGGTAGCATGTGTTGCTTGAAGCATGCCATCGTATTCTTTTGGGATATGCTTGGCATTCTTTCCGACCCAACTGAATGCCCCCACTCTCACAGCTGCCAGAATATAACTGTATTGGTACAGTATGGGATTGGAGAACTCAATCACAGCGGTGTATATAATACCTCCTATCCCGCAATTGCTTCCCTTAGCTACAACAAATGAGACCGTATTCACCTTCAAGCTCAGAGCGTGATGAAGACATTGTAAGCGATAATCACTTGATGGGACTAAGGCGTGGAACATCTTCAACACCTCTTCATTAGTTCCGACTCCTTTAACCATTGACAGTGATCCGTACTTGTTCCGAATTTCAACAGCCGATTGAATAGTCCTTAATGCAGTCATTGTCTTGATCTCTACGGCGCAAACGAGGCGCTTGTTATGATCATCTACTATGACTGCCAGGGCATCGGGACTGTCAGAAACCATCATTTCTGTTCCAGAGGATATAAGTCCAATCGTTCTTACATAATCAATGCTAAGATTAAACGTTTCCTCTTTGATTCCATCAGAACGCCACCGTGTAGTCGTTTCATTGTCAAAAAAGTGCGGCAGAGCCTTCAGCACTTGAGCCTCATTAAAACTACCTTCCTTCATCCCAGCTGTACTTACAAGAGGCTTCATGACCCACGATTCTAAAGAGCTTTTGTACAAGGATTCTTTGAAGTTTTTGATGTCATTTTGAAGCTGCTGCTCCAACGTCAAAGACTGAAGGCTACTGTCCTCAATAACAACGACCCCACTCTGAATATCCGACTGCAGTTTTAGAACTGCTTCAATTATCTGAGGCTTCCTCATGGACCTCAGAAGACGCCGTCCAACGCTGCTCATTTTGGACAAAAGCTCTTGTATATTCTTTGCCCTAAGTTCTTCTGCCGTTGCCGTGAGAACAAATGCCTTTGCGTCCTCAAAATCAGATACCATGGGAGCTGATTGCATTTTCACATTCAACCAATGACAAAGGGACTCAGCCTTCATCTTGAGACGCGTATCGCCTTCCACAGCATCCTCCGGGAAAACCAATGCACCAAATCCAGTCTCCCTTCCCTTCACCATCTCTGCTAATGACTTCACGTTCGCTTCAAAATTATCAGCAAGAGTTCGAATAAACCTGTTAGTAGTACGAGATGTATATTGAAATGCACGACCGAGAAACCACCCTGGGTCTTCAGACTGAAGCAAGGTGACTTCCTGCACACCAGAAATTACATTCGCCACACGCAATCGCGAAACAAGAGCACTGTCAGTACCAATTTCATTGGAAGAACGAGTACTGGTAGAAGTTTTCTCAAATATACGATGAAACAGCTCGCGTTTTTCTGGGGTTTTGGACAACCTGTATCCACTCTTCGGAACTAGCGTGAACTTTGAAGCGTTGAACAAACTGTCGTTATTGTGATAGACTGCAGCAATTCGTCTGCTATAGCTTTCCCGATAAACAATGGCATCTACGGGTCTGCCTGAAAGCTTACCTGGCTTTCTTTGAGCCGAGTAGATAGCACGACATCCTTTCTCGCTCACCTCCAT
This sequence comes from Gracilaria domingensis, assembly GCA_022539475.1. Classification (NCBI taxonomy): domain Eukaryota; phylum Rhodophyta; class Florideophyceae; order Gracilariales; family Gracilariaceae; genus Gracilaria; species Gracilaria domingensis. The sequence goes on from VCMS01000042.1 coordinate 330,790, forward strand.
TCCCTTGTGACGCTTCCTGATAGGACCGTCACCAAACACAAACAGATAATCAAGTGAACAATTGTGCGTGCCGAAAATTGTAGCACCCAGTCTGTCATTTACGAAATCAATTGCCTCTTGATGACTGTATCCTCGGTCAGCCGCAAAGTGAAAGTCAATCATAGGCTTGATTGGTCCGGTCGTTGGAACACCCTGTAATAGTCTCACGAGCCTCTCCCATCCATCCAATGATTTTTCTCCAGTTCTGGAGTAGTGGCTTGCGAGAAATACGGGATTCAATGCGGAGCATATAGCGTTGTTAACAGGGCCCAAGGCTTTTTTTGGGTTGTTGATGTGACTCATAAGCGTCAATTGCGCCACTGCTCTCGATCGCAGTCTTTGGTGATCGTCGTCGAGACTAAGAACAGTTGCTCCTGGTACCAACAAGAACAGCCTATTAATCGAAGCAAGTTCATCTTCTAACTCCGTTATCAACGCGTTTGCTCTTCGAGGAAAATTAGACCAACCTGTTCCACACTCTTCAACACGTTGCCGCCGTTGCTTGGTACAGCACAAAGCAGACCACACATGACTATGTCGTTCGCCACTAATACCGATTTGGAAAAAGAATTCCATGTTCTCTGGTGACGTCATTACTCCAACAGAAGTTGAATAGGAGGCCGCCAAAACATGTTGAATCAAGACACCTTTCAGCTCAAAGACGTTCGTTAAGGATTGTCGCCGTGCGCGTAACACGCGGTTTGCATTCGTGGCAATTTTGGAAAGCACATACTCCGGAAGGAAAACGTCAAACGTGTCCAAGCGAGAAAGACCAGACTCACTCAAAAGACGAGCGCTTTGGGTCTCTGAATCTTGAATCTCTTTCGTAACGTTTCTCAACATTGTGTTTGCTTCATATAAAAACCGTTTTCCTAAGTCCGCGTTGAACTCATCCAAATCAAGCTCAATTGGATGAAACGGTGAACAATAAGTCCAGTTGCGCAGCCCTTTGTCAATCAATGTTGGTATATCTCGCTCTGGAGCTACATCATTTTCGCTCAAATGCGATCCATGTGAATCCAATGAGTCTTCTAAAATACAGTCCATCTCGTAGTTAAAAACGGAAGACCACACATCTTGGACTGCAACTTTTCTGGCTTCTTCCACATTCGATGTTGATCGGTGCGAGCTCATTTTAACTGACTTTGAGTTCCCTTCATTTAGCAGTTCTCTTATTTCTGCCTCAGGTATTTTGCCGGTTTCTTGCTCCACGTTCTGAAGGAGATCAATGGTAGAACCAGAACTATCGCTTAAAGTCTCAACTGCAAGATCTAAAACAAATGAAGGATCATCTTCGCTTTCGTCTGCAAGGATAAGGGTATTTGTGTTTTCCATATATTCGTCCAATGTTTGCTGCTGTTGAGGATTTGTGTCACTGTTGCTTCCAGTTTTGCCGTTTTCATCGAGATTAAAGGGCATTGGGAAGATTTGTTGAGAATCTGTATCATGTCCGGATTGAAAGTTGCTGTGCTGACTGTGAGAGGAAATGGACGATTGTTGTTGGTCAAGATCTGCGTGAAGGGGACTAGGGACAAAGGTATCTACTGCTGGTGACAAAGGAGGGGCTACACTGGTTGAGATGTTGAGTGACATTGCACAGGAATGGCTCAATGTGGGCACTTCAAGGTTGATGGCTTTGCAATGGTTTGGGTGAGGATCCAGGTCCCAGAAGGTGAAAGTATGGGTGAATGGGATGAAAAGCAGGGTGAGCTCACCTTTCTAGGGTGAGCCTCACCCTGCGTTGGGACCAACGCACCGAGGCCGGGTGAAATGGGACTATTTCACCCAGCATCACCCTGAAAATTGGGTGAGGAAAAATCCTCACCCAACTGTCATGGGGCTAGTGAGTCATCAAGGGTATCGTGATTGTAACGGCTCTATAAACGGCTCCCACAAACTTTGTGGCACAAAGCCTATAAGTTTGACTGTCAGAAACATCACATTGTTGTTTACCGACATTGGACTTTCTCCAATGTCGGCAAACAACCATGTGCAACAACATTGACAAGGCAAAAAACGCATCAACGAAAAGTTTAAGATCACACCTCATCCTTCGCCGCCTTCCGATTCCACGATGGCCTGCAGCAACTATTCTCACGAAGATTCGACTCTCTCTTCTTCTTTATTTTGAGCGCGATACGTCAATTACTCGTACCGCGAGGGGCTATGATGGGAAATAAGCAAGCCGAGCTTTGACTCTCAAAACCCACAACCGCTCCAAGAATGATCCACACTACTGTCCTTTCTGTTTTTTAGCTTCCTCTTTCCTTCCACGGTCGCGGCTCTTCTTTCCTGACTGTCTCGCAGTGCCAGGGAGCGTGAACTTGTTTCAATGTGCACGTCGACCTCTCTCATATTTCTTATGCTGCATGCGACGACCATGATGACTGTTTTTGCATCCCGACGGACAACACGGACTTTGTGTGCCAATCGGATGATGATTGTGGTGAAAAACGGGACGTGTGTACCACATTCTTCGACCTGTAGTAGGCGCCAGTGTTTATAAAGATAGCGCTCGAAATCCGCAATTATCCAGAGCCAACTCGCACGGACGACATGGCGGATGGCAATCTCAACGCCGAATCTACTGAGCAGCCCGTTGAAGGACCGCCCGATGAAGGACGCGATGTTTCGAAGAGAGCAAGGGAATACAACGACCAGCCGAAATTGGCGAACAGGAGCCTTGAGCCAGTCCGGAATCTGAGAAATGGTGCATCGGAAAACATCACCTGCGTCACATCTCCGCCGCATAGTTGATGTAAGAGAATCATGTTTGCGCCATGGCTCTGTGCGGCGAGCATGGTAGCGTGGTACGCCAGAAAATATCTTCAAGTTTGACGTGTGGAATACGATGATGAAATCCACAGTGCAGGTGATCTGCTGCGAGCGCACAGTTCGACTGATGAACAACGTGAATTACGCAGGGTAAGTGGGTGTGCCATCTCCATCACTTGGTTCGCGACGGGGTACGGCTCGAGGGCGAAAGATATGCTACTGGGAGCTGCTGAGACTGGGTTAGGTCTTGATGGTCGTACTTAGTATGGGATGTGGTGTCTGTGAAACGGGGTCTACATCCTCTGATCGAGCATTATTCATCTGGCGGTGCATCTACCAACCCAATCTTGCGGTCTGGGCAACGTGATGATTTTCTTTTCGGGGTTGGTCTAGTTCCTTACGCCCGAGAGGTACCGTATGTACCGACGGGGTACCCCCAGATTGCATGACGTACTGCATTCTGTAGAAGGCAAGTTGTGGTTCTGTCAGCAGTGCCAGACCTGCATTGCTCCTCTCTCGTTCGATACAAGTTGCACTGCTACAACGCAGTCACCTTCTCTCCTAAAATGCTTGTGAAGGTAAAGATGAAAAAGTGAAGGAGATGCGGCAAGCGGTGGTGAAGGGAATGAATGAAGTAGACGTGGATGTGGACGTGGACGTGGACGTGGACGTGGGGAATTGGGGCGAGGAAGGAGAGGATTGGAGTTTGAATTGGAGCTCACTCACCGTGGATCTCGGAGCTCTCGCTGTTCACGGAGCTAGCACCGATTTGTGAGGTATTTAAGCGCTTGCTCGTCGAGCGCATTCGTTTCGGGTTCGTCTCCGCTTGTTACTCATCTGCAGCGAAAGAGCGAAAACGCGTCACACAACCATTGCTGGGAGGAAGAGGTCGAAAATGTTGTGCTCATTTGATTTGCTAGAGGTGGTCATGACCGTCGGAATGGCGGGAATGTTGTTAGGAGCCTCATGCGGCGGACAAGCTATGGGAAGTTGTGAAGATGGGCGGGATGAGTCAGGCTGCGGCGGGATTGGATTATTGTCAAACAGGATGAAGGATAAGAAAGGGTGTGTTTCGAGGGAAGTTGAGCAAAGGACAAGCTCAGGTGGCGAATGGAAGAGGAATCGTGTTTTGAACGCGAACGTTATCTCCATTGGCGGGCTGGAAGCAGGTGCGGGGATGAAATCGAAGTATGGCTGTTTGACAAGGTGGCAATGGCACTCCATGCGCCGCAACGCAACCGAGACGGCAGCTAAAGGGTGCAGTTGTACTGACGATCAACAGCTGCGCGTCAGTGACGGAGTTGTGGGGCCTCTGGAGCCGGGCACGGGGGAAGATGCAGCGCCAGAGCGCGAGCTGGCGACTAGGAGAGCTAGACGGCGCCGCGTGAGGTGCTGGCATTGCCGTCGAAGAGGCCACACTCGCGAGGAGTGTTGGCATTGGCAGGGCTGAGAGGGTTTTGGATGGCAATAGTTGTGTGGTGCGTTTTACTATAAACTGAAGAATGAGATTAATGTACATGTGACTGAGGCCTCCAGGTGCGTGTGTTGCCGAAGAAACGCAAGTGTTGCTCACTACAGGTCCGTGTACCTTCGCACCTTTGCTCTCGAAAGTTTCGAGTCGAAACACAGCCCACAGCGGCCGTTGCAATGCAGCTGTCAGCAGTGTATTGTTAGCCGTGATTTGGCATGACGTAATCAGCTGTGCTTTACAGTGTAAATGGCAATGTCTGCTCAAAGACGTCATCGAATATCTCTACGTGTAGAGATTTGCAGACTCTTGACGGTAGCACGCCGCTCGCGAGCTGCGTCGAGGCCGCCACGCGAGTCGGGCGGCTCAAGCGGGCCGCCGGCTCTGGCCGGCCTCTGGCCGCGCGCACGCGCACGAGACCGGAGGCGCCGCCGTCGCCAGCGGGCCGCACTCAACGCCCAAACTTACCTGTTTGGAATTGAAATTTTGGTGGCCACAATCCGTTATTTTAAAAAGCGTGGCGGCAGTTGGGCCAACTCTCGGGGCACCACTTTAAGCCCGCCGCGCCCGACACCAGCCGCGCCCGACACCAGCCGCTTCCTCTCCCCCCCCCCCCGTCGGCCTGCACAAATATCTGCTGCTGCAGAAGCTCGCCTGCTCAACTGCTTTGCTGACTCCGTACTTGAGAACAACATGGTGCATCCGGATCAGGTTTCCTCCCCGGTGGGCGACGGAAACGTTCGCACGTGCGGCTGGGCAGGCGACTTTGATGCCACCCGCCCGCACCAGCACGCACCCCCCGTCAAGTCGCTGCACGAGGTGTTGTTCCGATCGGCGGACAAGCACCCGCAGTCGCCCTGCCTGGGCTGGCGCGAGAACGCCGAGTCGCCCTACCTGTGGTGGACGTACGAAACCACCGTGCAGCACATCAAGACGGCTCGCGACGCGCTGCTCTCGCTGGGTCTCGCCAAGGGAGACACCGTCGGCTTCTACGCCGTCAACTGCCCGCAATGGGTCATGATGCAGTACGCCGTCATGTCGGCCGGGCTCGTGGTGGTGCCGATCTACGACACGCTGGGGCCCAACATTCTGGAGTACGTTTCCAACCACTCCGAACTCAAGGCGCTTGTGGTGTCCGCGGCCAACTTTGAGAAGCTCGAGCGCGTGAGGCAGGCTGGAAAGTGCCCCTCCATCCAGCACGTCATTGTTGCCGGCGCAAAGGACATTGCTGATGACGCCGAAACACGCAAGTGCGTGCAATCGGCGGACAACACCATGTCCATGCTGCAGCTCATGGAGAAAGGAAAGGAGGCCGCCGGCAGCGGCGCTGTGTCGGCGGCGCCCGAGGTGGTTCTGAGCGACCTGCTGGTGATCATGTACACGTCGGGAACCACTGGCAACCCGAAGGGTGTGGAGCTGCCGCACCGCGCGCTGGTGGCGTCCGTGGCGTCGGCATCGCTGTTCTTCGAGAAATGGGGATACCCGTTCCTCAGCAATGACGTGTTCATGAGCTACCTGCCGCTGTCGCACATCTTTGAGCAGCAGGCGGAGGCGCTGTTTCTTGCAGCCGGCGCCTGCATTGGATTCTACTCGGGCAACATCAAGCTGCTGCTGTCCGACCTGGAGGCGCTCAAGCCGACGGTGTTTGCCGGCGTGCCGCGCGTGTACGCGCGCTTCCAGCAGCGAATCGAGCAGAATGTGGAGAAGGCGTCGTTCATCCAGAGGACGCTGTTCCACTGGGCGTACGCGCGGCAGGTGAAGGCGGAGGAGCGCCCCGGCGAGCACGAGCGCTCCGGCTTTTGGGACGCGCTGGTGTTCAAGAAGGTGCGCGGCAAGATCCTGCCGCGCTGCCGCTTCGGCATCACGGGCTCGGCGCCCATGTCGGCGCAGACGAACGACTTTCTCAAGGTGTGCCTCATGTGTGCCGTGACGCAGGGGTACGGGCTGACCGAGACGGTGGGCGGGATGAACTGCTCCATCCCCGGCGACTCGCGGTCCGGCACGGTGGGCGGGCCGCTGCCCGGGGTGGCGGTGAAGCTGCGCGACCTGCCCGACATGGGGTACCTGGGCAGCGACGAGCCGCACCCGCGCGGGGAGGTGTGCGTGAAGGGCGACATTGTGTTTGACGGGTACCACCGCAACGAGGAGGCGACGCGGCAGGCGTTTGACGAGCAGGGCTTCTTCCGCACCGGCGACGTGGGGCAGTGGCTGGCGGACGGCAGCCTGCAGATCATCGACCGCGCCAAGAACCTGTTCAAGCTGGCGCAGGGCGAGTACGTGTCGCCCGAGCAGCTGGAGCAGGAGTACGCCAAGGCCAAGCTGGTGGGGCAGGTGTGGGTGTACGGCAACTCGCTGCACGCCAGCCTGCTGGCGGTGGTGGTGCCGGACGTGGCGGCGGCGCTGGAGTGGGGCGCCAGGCACAGCCTCAAGAGCGTGGAGAGCGTGGCGGCGGCGCCGGCGTTCCGGAGGGAGCTGCTGGCGCAGCTGGAGGAGGTGCGCGTGCGCAGCCACTTCAAGAAGTACGAGGCGGTGCGCGACGTGGTGCTGGAGGCGCGCGCGCTCAACGAGCTGGGGCAGGGCTTCACGGTGGACAACGACCTGATGACGCCCAGCTTCAAGCTCAAGCGGCCGCAGCTGCGCGCGCGCTACGGCGCGCAGCTGGACGCGCTGTACGCGCAGCTGCAGTAGGCGAGGTAAAGGCGGCGGCGGCGGCGGCGGCCGCTCAGCCGGCCGCGCCAACGGCGGCGGCCGCCAGCGGCGCGCGCCAATTCAGCCGCGCGGCAGCGGCCGCGGCGCGGAGCGCGCGCGTGCAGCGGGCGCGTAGGTACAACAAGCGGCGCGCAGCAAGCGGCGCGGCGCGGCTCCAGCAATGCGCGCGGCGCCGTGCTCGCGCTCTCCGCGCGCGCGCCAGCCGCCCACATAAATCGCGCGCGCGCCGCGCCGCGCCGCGTCCGCCTTCCGCGCGCGCCGTAGCCCCCACAGCTCGCCCCCCATCCCGCCGCCGCCGCCGCCGCCGCCGCCGCCGCCATGTCGCTGTACCCCGCGCCGTTCGACGACCCGCTGCTGCACGCCACCGCGCCGCCGCCGTCGCCGCCGCCGCCGCCGCTGCCGCTGCCGCTGCCGCTGCCGCTGCCGCTGCCGCTGCCGCTGCCGCTGCCGCTGCCGCTGCCGCTGCCGCTGCCGCTGCCGCTGCCGCTGCCGCTGCCGCTGCCGCTGCCGCCCGCCGCGCACTTGTTCGGCCACGCGCACGCGCACGCGCACGCGCACGCGCACGCGCAGCCGCTGTCGCAGCCGGCGCCGCCGCCGCTCGCGCACTTTGGCGCGCCGCCGGCGCGCCGGCTGGCGCCCGCCGCCGCGCCGCTGGCGCCGCCGGCGCGGCCGCCGCCCCCCCGCCGCCGCCGCCGCCCGCGCTGCGGCTGCCCGCGCGCGCGCCGCCGCCGCCGCCGCCGCCGCGGCACGACACGTACGTGCCGCGCCGCGCGCCGCAGCCGCCGCCGCCGCACGCGTCGGCGCTGCACGCGTTTCTGGCGCCGCCCGCGCCGTGCTACGCGCCGCCGCCGTACGGCGCGCTGCCGCTGCCGACGCGACCGCCGCCGCCGCCGCCGCCGCCGCCGCCGCCGCCGCCGGGCGCGGCGGGCGCGGCGCCCGCGCTGCAGGCGGCGCCGTACGGCTACCCGGCGCGGCGCGCGCGCAGCGATTCGCTGGCCTAACTGTACTGTAACTGATTCCATAACTTTCTGTATATGTCGCTAAGTTACCACGCGGCGCAGCCGAGGCGGTTGCGCCGCACGCTGTCGCTGACGGCGGCGTACAAGTGGTCGTCGCGTAAAAAGCTGTCAAAGCCGTGGCGCGCGTAGTCGAACGGCACCGCGCGCTCGCCCGCCAGCAGCTCCGCCTCGTGCAGCGGCAGCAGCATGAGCGCGCGCCCCACGTGGCGCACCACCTGCATGGACAGCCCCGAGAGGCTGCCGACGAAAAAGTCGCAGCCCAGCATCACGCGCACCGCCTCCAGCGTGTCGGACGCGATGTGCGTCTCCACGCGCACGTCGCGCCGCCCGCGCCAGCGCCGGTGGCGCGCAAACAGCCGCCGCCAGTGGCCGGCGCCGCGCACGGCGCCGCGCTCGTCCACGTACAGCGGCCGCATCGTGGCGGCGTCGTGGTTGTCCTTGACGCGCGCGCCGCGCGCCGCCACCACGCCCTCCGAGAACACGTGCACGCTGAGCGGCGCGCGCGCGCGCAGCACGTCGTCCAGCGCCATGCGCACGCGCCCGGCCACGTCCACAAAGGTGGCGTCCGGCAGCAGCACGCGCTGCGTGTAGTTGAAGAAGTCGCCGCGCCGCACGTGCAGCGCGATGTGCACGCGCGCCGCGTCGCGCAGCGCCGCCGGCGGCGGCCGCGCGCGCGCGCGCGCCCAGTACTTGTGCGCAAACCAGTCGCGCGTGCGGCTGAAGTTGGTGTACAGGTAGTCGCGGAAGCAGCGCTTGGGGCGCATCTGGAACAGCGTGTTGGGCTCGCCGTACGCGCCCACAAAGCTGCGGAACAGCGGCGCGCAGCGCTGCTCGGCGCGCGCGCCGTGCAGCAGCAGGCAGTCGGCCACGGCGTCCGGGATCACCACCGTCTGGTCGAACAGCCCGCCGCGGCGGCGCGGTCGCACGCGGCGGCACACCACGTTGGGCGCGGGCAGCTCGCAGCTGTCGTTGACCAGCGCCGGCTGCAGGCAGCCGCGCCGCAGCACGTGCTCGCGCGTGGCCTCGCCGTCGCGCCAGCCGAACAGCGTGTCCACCGCCAGGCGGTCCGCCACGCTGAGCGAGCCGTACGTGCTGACGCGGTGGCTGTAGCTCAGCCGCAGCGACAGCGCCATGAGCAGCTCGTAGTTGAGCAGGCAGCTGCGGTGGCCCAGCCCGTCGCCCACCTCGCGCGGCAGCGACGACATGAACACGCGGTTGCGCGACTCGGCGAGGCTGCGCGCGCGCGGCGGCAGCAGCGCGCGCTGCGCGCGCGTGAAGCGCGAGCCAAAGTGCGCGCGCGCGCGCGGCGAGCAGCTGCGCGCGAAGGGCAGGCGCAGCGCGCGCGGCGCCAGCGGCGCGTGCAGGCGGAACAGCGAGGCGGCGCGCGGCGGCGCGCGCGGGTACGGGAAGAGCGCCAGCAGCAGCAGCGCCGACACGAACGAGGCGGGCAGCAGCGTGCGCCTGCGCTGCTTGGCGGCGGCGGCGGCGGCGGGCGGCATGGCTGGGGCGGGGGATGGGCAGGGGGATGGGCGATCGGAGCGAGGGGGCAATGGGCGATCGGCAGCGAGGGGGGAGGGGGAGGGGGGATATGGGGATCGGCGCGAGGGGGAGGGGGGAGGGGGATGCGGAGCGTTTGGTTTTGGCTTTACACGTTGATGAGCGTGTTCTCGATGACGTCGCCGTTGGGCAGCTGCACGTGGTAGGCGAGCTTGTACGGGCGGGTGACGACGGCGTTGCGGAACACAAAGCGCACGGTGACGACGGCGCGCGCGGCGGGCGGCGCGTCCTTGAGCGCGTGGAACACGCTGCACTCGACGTCGTTGTCGAACACGTCGCGGCGGAAGGAGCGGCCCTGCAGGAAGGCGTTGTACGGCTGGTCGCCCACGCCGCCGATGGACGGCGCCACCACGAGCGCGGGCGCGTCGCCCGGCGCGGCCTCGGCCGCCAGCAGGAAGCGGCGCACGGGCTCGGCCAGCGGCGAGCCGGCGCGCAGGTGCGCGCGCGCCACCGCCGCCTGCACCCACTCCAGCCGCCCGTTGGTGGGCGACACGCAGAACGCGCGCAGCGAGCCGCCGCCGCCGCCGCCGCCGCCGCCGCCGCCGCCGCCGCCGCGCGCCGCCACCAGCTCGGGCTCGAACGGCGCCGCGTGCTCCTCGCCCTCCGCCATGTCCATGTCGCTCTCTCTCGCTCTCTCTGTCGGTCGATGCCGCACAGAGCATGCAGTCGCTCTTGTCTCTCCGTCTCATTCTTCCGCTCTGTACACGCGGTGCGTGCGCGCCCACGCCGCCCACGCGCCCACGCCGCCCACGCGCCCACGTCGCCCACGCGCCCACGTCGCCACGTTGCGCACAGCGCTTCTTCACTGATGGTGAGCCATCAGTGACAGGGATGACCACTACTGCCGCGAGCTCAGTCGTTCATTCACCTTCATCATTCGCCATGGCCGCGCCCCGCCGCTGCGTCTTCGTGCCGTGCGCGCCGCGCGCGCCGCGCGCGCCGCGCCGCGCCGCCGCGCGTGCCGCCGCGCCGCCGCGCTGGCGCTGCGCCGCCGCCGCCGGCCGCCGCCGCCGCGTCTCGCGCCGCGCCTTCCTGCTGGCCGCCGCCGCCGCCGCCGCAACCGCCGCCGCCACCGCCACCGCCGCCGACGCGAGCCCCATGCTCGACACGGAGCTGGCGCCGCGCCCGCCGCACCGCGACGACGAGGCCGTGCTGGACTGGATGCGCCCGCCGGAGGAGCGCCTCGGCTTCAACGAGGAGGCCGACGAGGCGCCCGACGCCGCCGCCGCCGCCGAGGCGCACCACCACGCGCCGCCGTCGCTGGAGCGCCTCGAGGCCGACGCCGCGCGCTTCACCACCGCCACGCCCGACGACTACGCGCGCGTCACGCGCGTGGGCAGCCCGCACGACGTGCCGCGCATGGCGCAGGTGTACCTGGCGCGCGCGGGCGTCACCGCCTTCGTGGCCGCCTTCTGCGCCGCCGCCATGGCCGTGTCGGAGCGCGAGAGCCTGCGCACCGCGCTGCCCGTCGTGTACGACCACACCGTGCTGCACCTCTACTTCAGCATCCGCCCGGACCGCGTGCTGCGCCGCATGATGCTCTTCTTCCGCGAGATCGCGCAGCTGTCGCTCGCGCTGGCCGCCGACCGCGCGCGCCTCGCGCTGGACCGCCGCGCCGCGCGCGCCGCCGCGCTCACCGCGCCGCAGCTCGCCGCGCGCGCCGCCGCGCGCGAGGCGCGCTGGGCCGTGCAGCTGCGCGAGGCCATGACGCGCCTGGGGCCCGCCGTCATCAAGTTTGGCCAGGCCGCCGCCACGCGCCAGGACCTGTTCGCCGCGCCCGTCGTGCGCGAGCTGCAAAAGCTGCAGGACGCCGTGCTGCCCTTCTTCCCCATGGCGCGCGCCTACCAGCTCATCCGCAACGAGCTGGGCGCCGCGCCCGACCACATCTTCGACGCCATCTCGCCCGAGCCCGTCGCCGGCGCCAGCCTGGGCATGGTGTTCAAGGCCAAGGTCGAGGGCGTCGACGTTGCCGTCAAGGTGCAGCGCCCCGAGGTCGCCGAGCAGATTGCCATGGACTGCTACATTGTGCGCTACTTTGCCACCGTCGCCAACGTGCTGCTGCGCAGCAGAACCGACTTTGCCGCCGCCGTCGATGAGTACGCCAGCCGCCTGTTTGAGGAGCTGGACTACACCACCGAGCTCGCCAATATGACCAAGTTTCGCGACGTGTACGGCGCCGTGCCGGGCATCTATTTGCCCAAGGTCTTCCCCGAGTACTGCTCGCGCCGCGTGCTGGTCTCCGAGTGGGTGGACGGCGTCAAGCTCATCGACGATGAGGCAAAGATCAAGCAGGAGGACCTGCCGCTCGTGGAGAACGGAATCAGGTTTGCGCTCATGCAACTGCTGGACAAGGGCTACATGCACGCCGGTACGTTTTGCCCATTGCCGTGATACACATGCCTGTTGCGCTTACTTACTCTTTTGGATGCGTGTGCCTTCCTTGTTTCAATGCCTCCACAGACATGCACAATGGCAACAGTAAGTTTTCTCACTGCTCTCTCTCTCACTCATCTCGCGCCATTCCCGTGGCTCCGAGCCGCAGCAAGTTTTTGGGGCAAAACAGAGTCTCTGACAACTGTTTTGTCTTTTTCGTTCGTTTGCACCTGCACCTCCATCTGTTGCTGGCGCGCAGTGCTAAAGACCAAATCTGGCTATCTTGCGTACATCGACTTTGGCATAATCTCCGAGGTTCCGAGCTCCGTGCGAGAGTCCTTGGTGTGCGCGCTCATGCATCTCATCCACGGCGAGTATACCTACCTCGCCGAAACCTTTGTTGGACTGGCCGTCATGCGCTCTGATGACGTTGAGATTGAGCTTCCGCTGTTGTCTGAGGCGCTGCGTGACGCGCTGGAACCGCCCACGGCCGACTTGACCGACGATGAGGCCGGCGAGCTTGAGCGTTTGCGGCGTTTTTCGCTGGTTGGCATTGTTGGCAAGTTCCTCACGCTTGGAAGTCGATTCCCGTTCGTGTTTAACGACTACTTCTTGAATAACCTGCGCTGCCTCGGAATGCTTGAAGGTCTCGCGCTAAACGCCGATCCTAGATTTAGTATCCTCGGAGTCGTTTACCCGTATGTGGTCCGAAAGATTCTCACAGATCCATCCCCGCGCTTTCGCCGCGCCCTCGGTTCGCTCGTGATTGACTCGTACGGAAGAATGAGGTGGAACAGGATTGGCCAGCTTCTGCACGACGTGCAGGCCACGGCCGCGTCCACGACGTTTGACTTTGATAAGACCTCATCCATGGGCCTCGGTATTCGAACCAAGGACGGGCCGCAGCCGCTTCCTTTGAGCGCAAGGAATAAGCATAGAATAACGCGCATTGAAACTGCCGATGGCAAGACGGTGGCCGAGTCCGCAGTCTCCCCCAAGTCGTCTGCTGCGTCTCCGGACCTCATTCTGCAGTTCATCACGTCAAAGTCGGGAAGATTTCTGCGAGAGTATATCATCAAGAAGACGATATTGAATATGGAGCAGGACTGGACCGCTAGAGTGGACAAGCTCTTCGGGACATTGGACATTGCAGTTTCCCCACGTGAGCGTAATGGCGTGTATTCTGAGCCAAACCAGAGTGTCAATCGCAGCTTTGCGTTGCAGGCAACAGAACGCGAACTTTCAGACGAAGCCACGCGAAAGAGGACACGACTGTTCTTCAGACGATCCCCGTTTTGGAAAAAGTTTCGCGTGCTCCTACGACTTGCTCCTGGCTTCCTTGTTCCTCTGGTTCAGACCCTCATGCACATTTCGTTGTACTTTCTTTCTAGATCTGCACAGGCGATTCGCGGAAAGCAAGAGCAAGACGCTGTATCTGCGGCAGACCCAATGGCGCTGGACACCTCGAAGGATTCCAGTTTGGCGGCATCGGGTGACGCTGTTCGCGAAAGTTGGTCCGCCACCGAAGATGCACGCAGGTCGAAAGAGTGGAAACCTTTCGATTCAGGGTTTCTGCGGCGCTCGCAAGCGAGTAGTTCGTCGCAGACTGTATGAGGCAGCGAATTCCGCAGCGCCAAAGGACAACAACTCCAGACCCCCTTTCTTTTTGTCGTTGTCATCGTTTCAGGGGATTCGAGATAAATCATGGGGACACTCACGAGTATGATGTTGGGGATGCACTACACTTGCATCTTGGATGAGCCGGGCTTCTCTTCTTTCACCGACTAGCAAACTATCCTACCGGGTTATGGGACGCCTTGGTCTGGGTGTCAAACATGATAAGAGCCGAACGAGAATGTTGAAGCTCCGTCGTAAGCGGGCACGATTGTAATTGCTCCATTTCGGATACCGTGCAGTGACAAGCCCCGTCCCTGGTAGGGAAGATTGCCGAACAATGCGCATTGGCGTGTTAAAAGTCTTAAACATGATGTTGGTCTGCGCTCCGCAAAGCTGGAACTCAGCAAACTCATTCTTTACACGGTGCTGGGCACTAGAACGGGAGGTTGTTCAAACTCGAAAGATACCTCATCTACGGAACATGCAGGGGGCACCGCGACCATCTTATATCACGAGGATGAACGCAAGTGTATATGAACTGGAAGCCAGGATACTAAACGGCATAGGGAGCGTTTTCGAAGATAGCATGTAATGAACTCATAGTACGGCACCGTTGATTCGATCTTAGCGAGTTTCTTTGCTCAGAACTTCGCGGAATTGATTCAATGTGCTTGTTTTGCAGCATTGTGAAGTGTCAAGATCCCCACCGTGCTCGTGTAGATATCGCAGAGATAGTTCAGGGAGAATGAATTAAACCTGCATAGAAACAGTTTTTCAGCTAAGATGGATCTGTTGCCTTCGCGGATCCGGGGGGATTCGATGACGTTGGCTTCTCCACATCCTCACGTGCAGAATTGTTTGTATCAGTTGGTTCTTCAGTCGAAGCCTCTTGCTCTTGATTGCTTGAAGGCTGACGTAGTGGATGACGTTTTGGCATTACAAATAGATTCTGAGGCAAGCAACGAACCACTTCAGAGATGGGTGGAAGAGCCCGCAGAACTAATGACGCTCCACTAGAGACGCGGGCAGCTTCAACAATTATAGGACGCAGCAATGTCATTTCCCCTTGTGGCAGAAGGTCAACCCTATAATGGAACGTGAATGTTGGCACAAAACAGAAGTATTGCGCAATCCAAACTCAAAGAAATCGAGGAGTCACTGACGACGTCTCGGGCCAAGATTCTACTGTACCTTATGCAAGGTTCATCGTAGCGACGACTCTTTAGACTCCTTGTTGCAGACGAGTTGTGTTGTACGGGCGACCCCTGCTGCCTTCGTCACGACATCGGTCACTGCGGAAGCTGACCAGCTCTAATCTACCAGCGTAGATTCTACACGTATAAGGAATCCTTATCGAGGAAGGCTTCTACCCTTGGTAAGTTGATTTTGTCAAAAACTTCTGTTTTCCCAACTTGCATCTGCACTGGACCTGCACTGGGATTCCCAAGCTTCATCTGCTCTGGGGCCGGAACTCGCATTCAGGGCCACGAGCTTTGTCGTATGACTCGGGACGAACTTTGGATAGAGTACCGTCGTAAACCACGCAGGGACAAGGAGAGCTCTGTCTCTCCACGAGACAAACCGACAGTGCAGAAGATACCAACCCGTGCTTTGCTATCACATTGAACAATCTTTCAAGCGCGCATTACTACCGACGGTACATTGCGTGCGTGGTGGATCAAGAATATGGTGGTGTCCATGTTGGATGCAGAAAGTGTCGGCTGAATACCAACATTCAATCGATGCATCTCTCATTTAGTGCCGCTAAAGAATCCAGGCCACACTGCAACGCCCAATGCAGATTTCTTATCTTTCACTTGGGTTATCCAAAGGATACCGCCATATGGTGAAATGTCAAGAGTCAAGTGAGCTTCATCACTTTATTCACGACAACGAATGTAAGTGATCTCATGTATAATACCAGCAGCTACACTCCACACCCAATGTACGAAGAACTAGAAGCGGCAGAAGAATGTCCGATGGCCGCGTACCGTCAACTTGATATAATGCTGTGGACTCCAAGAAACCGGCAGTGAATGAGTTACTGCTTCACAAGTACCAACGCCAGCACAATCGAAAAAGCCAACCACGAAACAAGGGCTGAGAGAACTCCAACAGAGTAGGAAGCAAAAAGCTTGCGCTGCCGATATTCTGCGCAAAAGATTGGTAGAAGTATGGAAAAAGGACCAACAAAGGCTGTGAGGCCGAATCCGAGCAGCATTGTTCCCCGGCTGGACAATCTTCGGCATGATGTCCTTCCAGAAACTGCCTCAGCCTGTCGCGGTGCTCCTTCGTCCTTCTGACGATCTGGCGTAAGAGGCGGAGTTGGAGCAGGAGGAGTTCGCTCAGAAATAGAAAACATCGTTTTCTTTAGAGTTGCAGATGAATCTGAGCGTTGCCGCGGAGAGTCTGGAGGAGTAGATTCAGGCGAGTCGCTATCGAGTGGAGGCAAAGGGGCAATGCGAGGTTGAGGTCGTGGAGGTTTCAGACCAGATGGAAGAATCCTCGTTTCATGGCGTTTGGAAGATTGTGAAGTTGAAGGGCCGGAAGTGTTATAGGATGAATGATAAGCACGTGAGGTGGGCTGAAGTCCTCTCCGCAAAGGGGGACGGGTTCCTCTCGAGGTCTTTACTGGAACGCCTTCCTCCAAGTCATCATCGACGGTCTGAACAAATGTGTCATTTTGACGGATTGAAGGTTTATCGTTCCCCGGGGAAAGGGGAGCAACCCTACTTTGTGGTGGTCTCAGAAACAGAGGAGAACCATCTGAAAGTTGAGTGGTGGTCTCTGGATCACCACGAGCGCTCAAGACAGGTGAGTTGAATTGCGTTCCCTGCGAATCTGGATCATCACCGTAAAAACTCCCAGCGAGTCTTGTGGCATAAGAATCATCTGAAGATTCTTGTGACAGACTCTTGTCTTCTTTGATTCCCGATTCGCTTGTTTCGTGGGATGACTGTTGACCCATACAGATGAAAGCAGTGTTGTAGACAAAGTTGTTTAGCTGAAATGAAACGCACGCACGTCATGGAATTTGGTGGCATGAATGATATCCAATGATAGCAGCGGTCGACGTTGGCACTTGGCGATTAGAATCCGGCGACTTCATAGCTACTTGGATGACAGCGATTTGAGATGTATCGGAAATCTCTGGGCATTCCATCATAGGACAGGCCAAGGATTTCCCTACGCATGTGAGGAAAAAGCGACAGATATGTGAAAAGGAGCAGTGCCCGAAGGCAGTATTGTTGACGCCAAAAGGGATCGATTGTGCATCTGATGATCACGGACGCTGACTCCTTCAACCAGAGGGTTGGTTGCCTGCATCCTGTACCAGCAAAGAGCAAGCGGGCCCCAAGAATGTCGACGGTTGTAGAGAAACGAGAACATCCTGTCGGCGCCCCAATACTGAAGGGTAAAGAACAGTGTGGTCCGCGGCCGGTGACTGAAGTAGACGGAGAAGGGCAATGCTGCCTTCTGAAGTTACCGTTTCAGTTTGGCGATCACGTTGATTACTTCTCGCTTCTCTCAGATTGGCCCACACCATTTCGTGCTGCTGGACGCATCGCCGCCAACCCGCAGATGACGAAGGTATATGACACACAGCATGAGCGGACGGTCGATGATGATGTGCGACCAGCACTTGCTTCTGAAGTGGCATTTCTGACTCCAAAACTGACTGAACAGGCCAATGACATCACAATACCTGCCGGGATGTATCCTCTTAGTCATCAGCTCAGTTGACGAGTCTGATTCCCCTGCACTGCTGAGACTCGCGCCAGGTTGCGTGATTTGATCTCGAACAACCCCACTATTCTCTTCGAAACTCGCAGCGAACAAGTATTGGGGGTATTTGTGGAGCAACTCACTCGAGCTACTCCACCCCCACTACTTGATCGCTGGTTGGTTGCCTGTTTAAGAACCTGGAAATCTAATCTCCGCTTAGTCTTCGTCAAAACAGAAACCATCTTTGACTAAGCTGCCGAACTGCAGCAAGGGCTGCATGCACATCTAGCCAGAATACAGAGTTTGTATGGTATTCGGGGTATAACGAGTGAGTTAAACCAGAACTCGGACATCGACTACAGCCACGTACATCCATTTGTGCTACAGTTTGAGATGTGAGGAACAAGAATGACTACGTGCCTTCGGTTCTCATCTGGCTGCTGTACAACTTAGTTACATGGCTAAGCCGGGCGCACATGGCCGGAAGGGTTGCTCGTCAAACAGCACGCACTGTATAACGATACTCCGCTGCTATCCGCTCATTCCTACGCCCTCCTATTGCATCATGACGCTGCGTACTGTATGTCGAGCTCCATCTGTATAATGTCTGCGACGGTGCGTTTGTACCTCAAAGGCACGTCTCTGGAAACTGCACTCACATAAAAGTGGTAACCCTTTAACTTCCTTTCGTCGCCCATCCCCGGGAACCCCACCCATCCCCCAACCTGCAAACGTTGATCTGGAATCGTCTCCACAAAAAGCCCAATCACACACCCCAGCCCTCGCAGTAATGTCATCCTCCAAGCTCATTATGCTCCTGCTCGCTATCGTTCTTGGCATAGCAACGGCCTCTCTGCCTCCATTTGAGACGCTTGGAATGCTGCGAGGCAAGCTATCTGACGCCGATTTTGCAATCGATCCCGCAGATGGCGGCATGATCTCAACCGATAACATCACCGCCGAGACTGCATCGGCCATGGATTTCCCATTGCTAGGCTTCCCCGACGTGGACGCTCTGGTTGTGCGAGTTGAGCTGGTGGCTGGAAGCTCATTCTTCACCCATCTTCACCCGCGTGGCACCGAATTGCTGCTCGCGATGCGCGGTCCGTTGCAGGTTACGCTGCAGCTTGAAGGACTTATGGCACCTCGTATGGTGACAAATACTTTGTCTTCGGGCCAGTTTACGGTATTTCCACAGGGGCTCATTCATATGATCATGTGCGTCAGTGAGGATAATTCGTGTGAGTATGTGTCTGTGTTAAGTTCTGCCGATCCGGGCATAGTGGCTATTTGAATTTGTGCTTCTTGCCGCCATTCGCGTAGATGTGAGTCAAGACATTGTAACCTGTTTGTTAGTGAAGCTAGATACGAAGGAATCTACCGAATGTACTAAACAAGTTGCGATGTTAACGCAGCAATGAGGAGCTACGATAGCCAGAAAAAGGAGATGGCAGGAGGTCAGAACAGAAGTTCAGATCACACATTTGCAACGTGGACAATATATGGTTGCATTGTTGTAGCGGACAGATAGAAGCGTTTGCTTCAGTTGTTGGTCCCGTCGTACTTGTAGAACAAGTCTTGTACCGTGTATCTAGCTTCCTTGTCGGAGGACGAAGAGAACTCAATGCGCTGCAGCAACAAGCGAGCTGCAAGCGGTCATACCCCACCATCATGGTGCAAACACTTACGGCTCCCATTGCGGACTGGAAGCGAGGCGAGTTTCAAGCAGGGCCTACTACGTGAAGCTTCAAGTGACGGTCTCCTTTCCATGTAGACTGCCGGCGTCCGCGAAAGTGGTAGTGGAATCTGTTGCAATAGAGTTAGTACGTATCAGAAAGTTAAGATGTGTCGCCTTTACTGGGAGATGCGCTAGTCTCAGTCTTGTTGTGGTTCCGATGCTTCACCTGAGGTTAACATATTTCGGTGAGCACTGAGCTGAAAGTGGCCATTGTGAAAGTAACTAACTGAAAGACATGCCGCTTCCGGAGCCAGTATTGGACTCATATATCGTCGTCAAGGACCGCAGTGCAAATTTCCATCTTCTGAAGAGCCGCACACGAGTTTCAAATGCTCAACGTCACGAATAGAAGCAAAGCTGCGTCCAAGTCATTGTTAGCTCGTTCTTGATCATGACCAATTGTTCTATCGAAATCTCTCTTGCTCACTCCTCTTTCGAGCCCAGTGATCAGTTTGTGTGCCGTTACTGGCAGTTAATTCAACGTCATATCGTTATGCGTGCATGAAGGCCACGCAGCAGGAGCTCGTCGGTTGTTATATACGACGAACTGACGCGTGATTCATGAGGTGGAAACCCCCGCCCCTACTTCTGTGTCAGTTGCAACTGCGAGTCGCCCGTCAGTCAGATGGCGTTGTTCAGGACCGCTGTTTGGGTCTTGGCCGTAATAGCACTTTTTCACACCGTTCAGGCGAGGTGCGACAACTTGACCTACGATTTCTGCTGTGCCGCGGAAAACCAAGCGAAACAGGGGGAACGGTTTCCTGAATGAAACTACGAATGGGAAGCTACGGTCTACGAGAAGCAGAAAATTGCACTTGCTTGGGGGCCCATACTGGAGCGAGTCGATGATTGTAATGCACTCGCCAGCGACTCGTACAAGGAATTCTCTTTTACTGTCGTCTTGGATAAGTCTTGGGTAGACTTCGAGAACAACAGTCGTCGAGCTCTCAGAAGAACAGGTTTCAGAACTCCCAAGGCTTCCCCCGTAGCACTGTTCGATCGTGTTTCGTACCTATGAGAAGCAATTTGTAGTGCGTATTCAAATTGATGAAGTGGTTCCTCTGCCGAGCTTGGATATGACATGCGAGACAAACGACGGCGACGTAGACGACGGTACGTTCGAAACTAACAGCTACGATCAACTGAAAGACGCAGGTGTGGAGTCCGAAGACGAATCGGCAGGCGTTATCCGACTTGGTACCGGGGATCTATGTGAGGAGGTTTTCTGCGATGGGTATGCTCCCGGTGGTGTAATTTGCGAGAAAGATGTCATCATTGTGAGCCAAGAACGCATTCGCTAACGACGGTTCGGGCAGATTCTACATATGTTCTTCCTTCGCCGCTTGCACCCATACTCCACCATTAACCCCGACAGTGTTTGAAATGGAACATGGCCGAGCATCCTGGGAACAGCCTCGTCTCGAATCAGAGCTTTGGCCATTCCAAGTAACACTTGAACAATAGTGCCACTTTGCAGCTCTCCGTACAAAGTCTCACCCGCCAGATCAACACCTTGCGCTACCCCGTTCAATACAGGACACCTCAGCTTCCATGCTCTTCGACTCCCTAACAACGCGACAATAAATCAAAGCACCGATTGCAAGATTTGGTCTATTCTTCTTGGTGGCACCCTCCAAAGCGAGCATTGACAAAGTGGCAGTATCACTTCGGTTAATGTGCAGTCGATATTCTTCTCCATATCCGTCTTGTGCGATTCCAATGACCGGGTCTTCCTGCGCTGGCACGTAGCGCTTCGGATTGCTGGCGACCCAGAGCGTACTACGATTCACTTGATCACGCATGTATCCGGCTTTGCTTGCCAAGAGATCAGAGCTTTTCTGAGCAACTCTGCCTCCCACTAAAATCACCGCTTGAGCTGCCCCGAGTGATTCGAGGATGGTGACCATCTACTAGCCGGACGAATCAGGTCGCTCATGAGACTCATACCGGGCGACTTGGCAGCCACTCTCGAAGAGTGCGGACTTTCATATAGATCAACGTGCTTTCAAGTGGGCGTTGGGGCGAGACAGAATCCTCCCACATCTGATTCTGTGATCAGTGATGTGGATGTCATTATCTACGACGGTACAGGTAGCCGTGGGAGTCCTACGCTCTGTTTGAAAAACACTGATCAATACATGGGCCGTTCTTAACAAGTGTTGACGTCTCCAGTCCAGCCACATATAACTTCTATGATAGAAGGCAGTGCTGTAGGTCGAGTATTATTATATTCAATTAACTGTAATGCATTATTATTATTTTGTAGTATTCAAAAAGCAGTACACGTGTACTGATTTATCATCTTTCGCTTTCGGTTTCGAAGAACCGCGGGTTCCGAACTGAGGTAATGGATTTGGGTTTGGGCAAGTCAGGCTTCATGTGAAATATCTTTAGTTGGCCGCATATGGTCGAGAGTCGTTCTGCGCAGGTATTGGACACGAATTCAATAGTCTAAAGCAACTGGTATCTCATTTCGATGGGCTAGAAGCATTCTAGCTCATAATGTCGATGTCAGAACAGGATTTTCAAACCATTCTTGTGTTAAACACGCAGGACATTACATGCACAGATCAAGGCACCTAAATCCGCCAAAATTCTTGTGAGTGAATTGATGAAGGTAGCATCTCGCCGCTTCAATTGATGAGGTGGGACAATAATGCCGAGGCTTTGCCATGCCGCGTGCATGTGCGATAGTTTGTTACCCACAGTCGCAGCGGATCAATTAGAATGGGATCGTTTCCACTGGCGCATCGCGCCTTCAAAACCGAGTCTCTTATGATAACAAGCACACATAGGAGCGGGTAAGAGTCATCCCCCTTCATTTCTATTTTCATTTCTAATGCTGTCCTTCATACATATCTGCCACGTGGCCGAGCTCTAAACCTGGACATGTTGAAGAACCCTAAACCAATTGGACCAATCAAATTTTGGGTCCTGTCGCTGAGTATTGTGGCCATATGAGCAAGTCGTGACTGTCACATGACGTGAGTCTGGCAAGTCGGAAGTGAAGAGTCCAGACGAGTGAGGTACTCTTCAAAGACGACGAGCAACAGGTGCTGTCGAACCGTGGCATGGCAAAACCATTCCGTGGTTACCGTGCTATTTCGATTGCCTGGCTCATTGCTTCCGTCTCAACCCTTTACCAACTCACCGAAATTAACACCTACTTGGAAATGTCGTCCCCACATCCAATCTTCTCTTGCGCGAGAACCCATCTTCTCCATTCTCATATCTGTATATAACACCTACACCATTCAACCTCTCTTTCCGTCTCCACCACCACGAAAACATTCTGACGAACTCACTCATCAACTCCCGAAATGATGTTCTTTCGCTGTTTCATACTCACCCTACTGATGGTCCTTGCCGTCGCCCAACAGTCGGAAAGTACTATTGAGCGTGAGGCGTCCGCTGCTGGCATCGTCTTTGCTCGCATCTTCGACAACATTACCATTGACGGTCTTGAAACTCCTGTCCAATTCCGCGCGACAACATATTACAACTTCGCAGCATGGAACGCCTGGAGTAGCTACCATCCAACTGCGGCTGATATCTTTGGTCGCACTCGCTTCAAACGTCCACCCTGTGAACATACTTTTGAAAACAAGAACACTGCGGTTCTGTATTCCATATGGCGTGCGTACGAAGCTTCCCCGCAAAGCTTTGGAGGGGACTCCAACATCCCAATCTTCAGACAACTTATGACAGAGATGGGATTGGATCCAGATAACAATAGCACTGATCTTACAACTCCGATTGGCATTGGAAACAGAGCGGGTTACGATACTGCACGAATGATGAAAATCGACGGCTGGAACTCTGATGGAGACCTCACTTCGACCCAGTCCAACTATGCTCAACCCTTCCTTGACTACACCGGGTACGCCCCGAAGAACAGCCCGTGGAAGATTCGATTCCCGTTCAAATGGCAACCTCTTCTCGAGGACAACGGTCGCGGCTTCTTCTTCCGCCAAGAAAACGTTGTACCATACGCCGGACAAGCTATTGCCTTTGGCTTTACTCGTGAGGAGATGAACGACCGCAAGATCGATTCTCCTTACGTTCGTCCCGATGCACATGCCAAGCTCGCGACAAAGCAAGACATTCGCAAATTGAAGAGTCTTGCGAAGGAAGTGCTCGACACCTCCGCCACTCTCACCGATGAGCAACGCTTGCTCGCAGAGTTCTTCGATAACAAAGCGAAAGCATTCCGTACTGAAGAGAACCCCGCCGGTGTTCCCAGCATTGCTACGGCGTTGCGGTTCTTGATTCTTGGACCGGCCCTTGACTTGAGCTTTGATGAGGACATTATGTATGGTATGGGAGCTGCCGTGGCTACCTTTGATTCCATGGTAGCCGCTTGGAAAGAGAAACGTCGCCATGACTTGGTGCGCCCTACTGGCCAGACCATGGAGTTCTTGTTTGGAAACCGTAAGGTGAACGTTTGGGGTGGGCCAGGAAAGGGTGCGGTTCAGATTAAGGCTGGTGAATGGCAACCACTGATCCGTACTATGCCGCACGCAGAGTTCCCATCCGGTTCAGCATGCACGTGCAGTACGCTTGTGGAGCATGCCCTGGCCAATACAAATCAAACCGATGAGTACCCGTTCGAGGTAACGGTTCCCAAGGGATCAAGTAAGTTCTACCCTGGAGAATTTCCAGAGAAGGAAATGAAGCTCAAGCTTAACCGTCTGAGCGACTGGGCGAAGCTGTGCGGGGAGTCCAGGCTGTATGCTGGTGTTCATTTCTCGCCTTCAATCTCAGGTGGTGAGGAACTTTGCCGCGGCATCGGACAGAACTCGCAACACTTTGTCGAAAGGTTGGCCGCTGGTGTGTTGGAACCCAAGTGGTACGACTGGCTCCCCAGGCACACGGATAGGTTCTGGGAAGAGGACTAGAGAAACCGCAACATTTACAGTAGGGTAGGCTGAACACTTGAACAAAACCACTGTGAACCCTTTGACGTAATTTTGGGTCTTCCTTGAGAGATAGAACGTCAGCCCTATAAAAGCTGACGATCTAGGCTAACAAACAAGACAAGAACCAAGCTGAAAGAAGAACTCAAAACAGATGTTAGAGGCAGTTTACTAACAAGGTCTGAAACAGGCTCATTTGCAAAAGACTGGTTTAATTTCTTGGACAATGAGACCCAAACAAATGCCTCAAATGCAGATTTTGGTAAACCAACTGCCAAACATAGGCTGATCTTAAAACCGGAGATTACTGCTTCTAAACACCGCTGAGCCTAATGAATAGGAGTTGCAGCTACGGAAGCACCGAGATCCCCATCGCCTTCGTGCTCATTGATTATGGCACTCAATACTGTTCCAACGCGATGCACACGACGGCCACTCTTTTCAGCATGAGCAGGCACAACTCCCTCAATATTTTCTATGCGACCAACCAAATCTTCAGCAGCTTTTCTCATGCTTGCAGAATGCTTCTTAAGAGCGCGATTAAGCTGCTTTGCACGTTTAGCTTCTTCCTTCTCCATCTGCTCTTTTCGACGTAATGCCAATTTCTCAGTTTGCAGTTTGATTAAGTCATATGCGGCGTCGCAGGTAAGCACAACACCTTCGCTGCTGTCAACGAATCCGCTCTTCGTCAATCGTGCGGTACCAAGCAGCTCCTCCGTCATCTTTTCTTTCTTTGCACGCAACATGGAGATCATCTCGTTCACGCCAACTCGTTCTTTAAATTGTTCTGCGCTTCGAGGACGATATTCTCCGAAGAGATGGTATTCGTCGATGGGACAAAGACTGGTTTTGACGAAACCACTACGAATGTTTTCTCGAGTCATTGCTTTCGCGTATGCTTCACTTATGATGCGACACACATCGAAAACATCTAACTCGCGGTCGAAAAGAGGCAGACCAGATACGCATGCAGCAAGAAGCTCACGAAAGTGAGACTTCATCGACGAAAACACACCAACATCAAGAGGCTGAGTAGCAGCGCTGGTGTGAGATGGCAAAATGTAAGCGATGATTCTGTTTGCCCTGAACAACTCGCATACGAGGAGAGACATATGGCTTCGATAGCCGTCGTACGTAACCAGGATATGCCTTCCGTTCTTGCGTAAGTCCTCAGTCTGTGCAACGAAATGCTTTGCCCACTGTAGAAAGTTGTTCGAGTCAACACCAGCAACATCTTTCCTGGAAGCGACGAGGGACCCACGGGGAAGCACTTCGTGTATAGGCTCTGGTACACCGTCTTCGCTTCCTGCCCTGGAGCGGACCCGTGTTCCCTTAAATACAAACATAGGGTCGACAGCCGTTCCTTCGGCTGAAACGCAGGCAAGACAGGTAATCCGATGAACGTTCTTGAAAGTGGCGCCTTGCACCTCCGGAATATCCCCCACAGACACATAATGCTTGGTTCTTGGATTCTTCTTGTCTTCGTTTGCCATTGTGAATCCCGTCTCGTCTAGGTTGAACAGACGGCGGCGGTCTATGTTGTATGTGCAAAACAGAGCGGAAAACTTTGCCAGGTGGGTCGTGAGAGTCTCTGCATTGGTTGCTATATACCTTTTTGACTCCAACACAGATACCTTGCGATACATAATTAGGTTTGTATGCCTGGATTCAAAAGACCTGCACCAATCATCACCAGGGCGACAACTCTTGAAACGAATCTTCTGCAGCCTTTCGTAGGAGAAAGATTGGACAAGGAACTGCACGGCGTCCTTGAAGTCATTCCGAGTCATGTACCGTCCAGTTTCAGAGTAGTGGTTTATGACGCTCACGATGTGCTGCTCTTCTGTCTCGGTTAGAGCAAACTTTTTGCTCCGCACTGGATTATTGACCAACAAAATTCGATGCAGCCAGTAGTGAATTGATGAAACGGGAAGACGAAAGGTTCTGCTTGCCTCGTGGAAAGACATCTGTCCGGCGTTCACCACAGAAACTGCATGGCGCATTTCTCGAGTCACACGCATACGTAACGCTCGAACGAGAAAGCAGCTCTGTGTGCGTTTGTGCACAAGCTTACATTTCGGACAAAGATGGCTCGGCTTCAAGGAACGGGTCCATTTATGTTTGTACGGCATGATAACAATTAGGATAGCAATATTAAAGATTGATGCAAGAATTCTATGGTAGATGGTGAGGATGTGGTGCTGATTTCTGGCTTGAGGATGGAGATCATCGCTTTAAGAGGTTTTGTTGCTTCACGCAACATCATGATTCGATCCTAGCTGATTACGCCAGATAGCACACTTTATGTAAACACTAGCTTCTTAGAAGGTTATTGGTTATTAAAGATGTCTCTTTGTCTTATAAAGTGATGGTATTGGCTGCTAGCGTGTTGGAAAAGACATTCGCAAGGACGGAGCTTGATGAAAGTGCTACTGATGATTACAGACACCAAACAGATTCATTGTTGTCGATTCTTTTGTTTACGATCGCAGAGGAGAGATAAAACTCAAACACTGTACCGTTTGGAAGAAATGGGGATGTTAGACTGAAAACAGAAGTGTGTTGATTTGATGACCAATTTGTATAATCTCAGAAAGGGCAATCGTCATGATGATGCTTGGAATCGTTTCCTGATGAGGGATGAAGTGTTTTGGATCTTTACTGAAGGCTAAATTCTATTGTCATCGTCCGCGTTCTAATCTACACCACCGTGGGGTCAAGGTTGAACATCAACGGAAAGAGAGGATTTTGATGCAGAAGCACTCAAAATCAACGATTTTCACTGTTCAGCGTTGAGACTGTTTTTGCGGATGCTGACCCTGACCTACTGTACCCTCGTACCTTCGGGGATACGGATACGTGGGATGATGATCTCGTTTACCAAGGGTGGAAGGTTATTAATTTCAACTTAACTGGAATTAAATATAACATTTTGAAGTTATTGCTCCCTAAATATATTATTGACTATTCAATAAATAATTCGATCAAGCTTGAAGGATTGAAGTGTGGCAAGATGAAGGACATGTAGATAGAAAAAGTTGATCGAAATGATTTTATGCCTCCAAGCTTACTGCGAAGGTGCAAGTCTTGTCACATTAACTCGTCGTCTTCAGACCATGGGCACTTTTGTCGAAGCCAAACTCGAATGAATTGGCTCAGAGAATAGCACTGTCCCATGCGGATGCATACCGGTATGCACCAGAAAATGAAGGATGAAATGCGTCCAACAACTTGACAATTGGCAGTTATTTGCGCTCTGCCAGAATCAGGCCTCGAGAAAAGGGGCAGACAAGAAGATGGGGTATGCCTAACTCATACTTCTTCCTCTCCGTGATTGACACTACTTTCCTGTCTGCACTTGCTCCCCAATCAGCACTAAAGAACTGCGGAAGTACGAAAATATCAGCAGTTTCATTTCCAGAGATTCATAAAAGGTTTCCATTCTGTTCGAATTATATAGTTGCCACTCACCACCACTGCTCTCCATTGCCGTTCTCCTCATCAACACCTTTGTCCCCACGAATACTTGCGTATTCGTCTCAAACTACCAATAACCAAAGCATTATGTCTTCAACAGGTTTTGTTCCGTCGGCAGAAAGCCTATCAATCTTTGACGACATAAAAAGAGGAGTTGACGCTCAGAGGCGAAGTGCCTTGGAGAGTTTAAGAGCTATCAAATGCAATGATTTCTCTGACGTTACCGAATGTAGAGATTCTGTACGTGGGAGGCAAACGCATGCGCAGTCAACAGGCATCTCTTGGCGTTTGCCGCATGAAGTTGTTGATGAAAGCCACAGGACGGCAGATGGATCTAGGGCAACACCGAATGCATTTGAGCAGAATGGGAAAGATCCTGTCAACTGGGTCCTGGATTCCAGATATGACGCTCCAACCAAAGCTGGCAATGAACGCCAAGACCGGCTAGGGCGCGAGGTTCTTGTGTCTAAGTCAAACAAACCATACCATACGGACACAGACACGTCGCCTGAGTCTAAGGAATGGGTTCAAAGGTTGAAAAGGGCACATCGAGAGATGACTGTTGGGCCATCGCCGGATGTAGATCTCTGGAGCAGAGATCACATTCCCTATCAACTCCAATCCTCCAGACCGAGCCCAGTTTCAGGAGCATCAAATGGATGGGAATTGAACGACGAATTGGTTCGCCAAATGAGAGAGCGTGTTACTCGCATCCCTGAAGAACAGGAAGAATTTGGCAGCTGTCTGAAGTTTTTGGCATGGAAGAACCTTGTGTCCACCGTAAGCACATGGAAACTGAAGATGCTAAGTGTTCTCGGAAGTGTGCAGAACGCTATGGGAATATTTGGAAAGTTGGTGCGAAATGTAATGCAGTGGTTCTGAGGCAGGGACCTCTTTACGAGGTGGTTGATGTTGTTAGGCTACTTTCGTGTCATCGAAATCTCCATTTACGCGTTTGCTGATGTATGAACAACCAGAAGCAACTTTGCGAAAATTATTAATCTGCCGAACAAGGGGAGCAGAATGTGTGCTAGAGAGCTAATGCGAACAGAGAGAAGTGCGCTTCGAACAGATACAGGGAAACCCATGAATGAGTCGTTTGTTAAGTGCCCCCTGGAATGAAATTGGAGGGCAAAACGGACGTTGGAGGCGAGCTTCCAATCGGTACCGGGAAACTTATACAAGTTTCACTCGTTTGATTTAGT
Organism: Gracilaria domingensis; assembly: GCA_022539475.1. NCBI lineage: Eukaryota > Rhodophyta > Florideophyceae > Gracilariales > Gracilariaceae > Gracilaria > Gracilaria domingensis. Next base: position 359,409 of record VCMS01000042.1, read on the forward strand.
GTCCCCTTTACACGGAATTGGAGGGCAAAAGCGGACGAAAAAGTGAGCTTCAACCCGGTACAGGGAAGCGTATACATGCCTCATTCGATGGTTTTAGTGTTCCCTTTACATGGAACAGGAGGGCAAAAACTGACGAAGGAGGTGAGCTTCGAAGCAGTTCTCGAAAAGTCATGTATCGCATGCCTCACATGTTTGTTTTAGTGTCCCCTCTACACGGTATTGGAGGGCAAAACCGAACGAGAGAAGTGAGCTTCGAAACCATTCAGGAAGACATATGGATGTACCGCTTTCTTGTTGAAGTTTCTCGCTCTCTACGCTACAGATCTTCTCTACGCCACATTTCGTCTCCTTTTTCTCGGCTACATAGTAGTACTTGGTCCATTATGGGACAAATACAAAAATGATTAGAAGATAGCAATAACAATTTTTCTATCTCCTTCGAGATGTCTATAAATGCTTCTTTCGGTTTGTTGGTGTTTTGAAAGATTCTAATGAAAGTTTCTATATCATCAGCGATGCACGCACTCTTGTGCCAACTAAATTGTTAAAGGCCTTTAAGTTTTGTACATTGTACCTTTTATCAGTACTTTCCTGGAATGAGGGTTCTGTGCCTTCCATTCCGAAGGAAAAGAAAGTGTCATGGTAAAATGATTCCGTGAAGGTCCCTTGTACCTTAGCTACCGTCAGTCGTAGATGCAAAAGGCACATCTGATACGACCAGGGGCGTATTTGTGACTGACTAAATTGTAATTTCCCTTCGTCACTAGTCACCACAAAAAATCATGTAGTCAGTCATGTTAGTCATAGAAAGCTTTGAAATATTGTTTCAGCTCACTTTTATCAACTTTAGATGCACTTGCGTCCACCAAAGCACCTTCGGTGCCTTCAGCAAGATGTAGAAGTCTAGTCTGCGCTACATAAATGCTTCTAAGCTCACTTGTAACAAAAAATCGAATAAATTGGAAGTTTTCAAACATTTTTTTGAAAATCTTTGAGATTATTTTCGTGAAAAAGAGCATTATGCTTACCTCTAATTTTTGTGCATATGCTCGTAATTCAGTATCATTGTAGACGTCCGCGTTTAATACACCATCTTGAAGGACCTGAGCTTTTCCTATGACTAAGATGACCAAATATTTTTTACCGTCGTAGTCAGTCAGTCATTAGTCACTCATTTTTTAGCGTAGTCAGTCAGTCACAAATACGGCCCTGGCATGAAGCCATCTCGCCCTCAGTTTCTTGGTGCCGTATGGTTTCTTCTGGCTGTGAGTTGTCACACCGATCTTTTCAAACACCGTCTTGTGGTAAACTTCCCTCGTAATACATCCTTTCTTTCCCTCCATCATGTTTGATAATGCTCCAATCCCTCCGCACGCTGAATGATCCTCGCCATCTTCATAAGTTTTCATGCTTTGACCGCCGCAAGAGCCTCCTGGAGTGGCATTCCCACCTTGTCAAACAGCCATATTTCGATTCCATCCCCGCACCTTCTTTCAGCCTGCAAATGTAGATAACGTTCGCGTTCAAAACACGATTCCTCTTCCATCCGCCTCCTGCTGTTGTCTTGTGCTGAACTTTCCTTCTAACACATCCCTTCTTAGTTCCCATCCTGTTTGACAATATTCCGATCCCTCCGCAAGCTGGTTCATCCTCACCCTCTTTATAACTTTCCATCCTTCGTCCGCCGCAAGAAGCTCCTAATAACATTCCCGCCATTCCGACGGTCATGACCACCTCTAGTAAATCAAACGAACAGAACATTTTCAACCTTTTCCCCCAAGCAATAGTTTTATAATGGGTTTCTATCTTTCGCTGCAGATGAGCAACAAGCGGAGAGAAACGCGAAACGAATGCGCTCGACGAGGAAGCGCTTAAATACCTGACAAATCGGGGCTGGCTCCGACAAGTTGTATCCTCGTGAACAGCGAGAGCACCGAGATCCACGGTGAGCGAGCTCCAGTTCAAGCTCTAGTTCTTTCCTTCCTCGCTCCAATTCCCCACGTATGGACGTGCCATGTCCACATCCACGTCTACTTCATTCCCTTCACCACCAATTGCAGAATTTCCGTCTCGTTTTCACCTTTACCTTAAGAAGCATTTTAAGAGAGAAGACTAAGTTGTAGCAGTGCAACTTGTATCATCAGAACATTATGTCGTCAACAGGTTTTGTTCCTTCGGCAGAAAGCCTTTCTATCTTTGATGACATAAAGAGAGGAGTTGATGCTCAAAGACGAAGTGCATTGGAGAGAGTTAAATCCATCAAATGCGATGATATCTCCGACGTTATCGACTTTGAGGGTGCCAGTCGTGGTGGTCTATAGCATGCTATGTCAACAGATGTGCGTTTGTCGCATGCAGGTATTAATGAAAACAACAGGAACGCAAAGGGATCAAAATCAAAGCTGAGTGCATACAAAGAGCTCAGCAAAGATCCTGTCAATTGGATGCTAGATTCCAGATATGATGCTCCGACCGAAATAGATAATGAACTGCAACGTCAGCTAGGCCGAAATGTTCCTGTGTTTAAATCAAAGAACCCAGGTCATACGGATACAAACACCTCGCCCGAATCTCAAGAATGGGTTCAAAAATTGAAAAGGGCACACAGAGAGATGACTTTTCCGCCATCGCCGGATGCCGATGCCGATCTATGGAGCGTACATCACATCCCATGTCCACTGCGATCCTCGAAACCGAGTCCAGTGTCAGGATTTGATAACTCACGGTCTGGCGCTTCCTAATCTTCAACGCTCTGTTCCATAGGCCGCACCAACTCCGCTACCGACCCGCAGCTGCTGATCATCAGTAACACTATCTTAAACTTTAGTCTCCAAACAATAGTTGTGTAGTTAGTTCCTTATGTCCCGCTGCAGATGAGTAACAAGCCGAGAGAAACCCGAAACGAATGAGTTCGACGAGAAAGCGCTTAAATACATCACAAATCGGTACCAACTCTCACAATTCGTACTTTCTTGAACAGCGAGAGCCACGAGATTCACAGTGAGTGCGATCCAATTCGAGCTCCAATTCTTTCCGTATTCACCGTAGCTGTCCAAATCCAAGGCCACTTCATTCACTCCATCAATAATTTCTGAATTTCCCTCACTCTCCCACATTTTGTCACTTTCACTGTGACAAGCATTTTGATACACCGGATGACGGCGATGAAGCCGCAGTCTAGTAGTAAGAGACTACTGTCCAACATAAAGAAGAAGAAGAAGCCGCTGAATGTGCATTGCAGCCGAAGACATAGTAAGACGATTTCTTGCTTTTTCTTCCTTTTCCGTCCAGCTCTTCCATTATTGCTCCCTTTTTTTAGTCCTCTTTATGTTGATGGTATGTGAGATTGGACAAAGAGCTTTGGTTCGAGGTGAATGTTCCGCGTGATCGTGTTGCGTGCATTGAGGTGAGCATCATGCCAGCAAGGAGTCCAGCGCGGTGCTGGCGTGGGTTTTGAAAACTGAATTTTCAAAAACCCTCAAAAGTTTTTGTTGCAATTTTTGCGTACAAAAGGCACGTACGGGTGTACAACTTGTACACCTGTCGCGAGGTGGGCGCTTGTGCGCCATTGTTCGGTTGCAACCGTCACCATGACGTACCGCCGTAACTGCCATCCGCTCACCCGGTGAGTTTATCGCCCCCACGCTGTGGGGCCCACAGTGGGCATTACCGATGGAAAGCAACCGAGATCGTCGAGATGGCTCGCTCACTTTCCGTGCGTACTTCGGGCTGTTCACCAGCTGAGCTTTGCTCTCACAGTTGACCAGCATGCTGTATGACTTCATCATCATAGCCCGTCTGTCAAACTTGACGATATGTCCTGGCGCTGCACAGCTACCATGCTCGTCGCGCAAATCCGCGCCCAGAACATGGTTCTCGTTCATCGGTTGAGCGGCGGACATGCGATGCAGGTAATGTATTCCGATGCACCTTTTCTCAGATTGTACACTGGCTCACGGTTCTTGTTCGTAAGTTTCGGCTACTCGTGGTATTTCCTCGCTCCCTTTGAAGAACATTGCGTCCGCATCGGGCAGTCGTTCAACGCGCTGCACAGAAGATTCGGCGCGTTGAGGTCATAGATACCGCGAAACAACTGGGCTGCGGTGATAATGGGAAATTTCGGCTTGGAGATTGCCATCCATCACATCGTTTTTCACATCGTCCTTGTGAGTTGGCTCTGGATGGTTATTGAAGTAACGTCCGCCGGGCTACAAAAACCCTCATTTTGATCGTCGCATGGAGCAAAGGAAGACGAGAGGTCGAGAGGCAAGTGGAAACAAATTCACGCTCCTTGAACTACGAAACTGTCTAGAAAGAAGAGCCGTTACTGCCGAAAGGCACGAAAATTGCGGTCGTGGAAGAGAGGAAGAAGGTGAGAAACGGAAGGACAGTAAGATAAGGTAGATTAGTCTTAAAGCGGTTGTGAGATTTTGAGAGTCCGATCTTCGTGATGGGCGTTGCTGCGGTCCGTTCATAGCTACGCCGGAATTAGCATTGACTTTTGACTACGTGACTATTGCTGAGAAGCAGCAGTCAAAGATAGCAGTCAATGTGGTCAAAGGTGTCTAGAATCACCGTCTAAAGCTATTGTAGAGACATTTCGAGCCGCCAATTGATAATTTGGCTCTCTCTATCGATACTTCGCTTTCAAAACACCGAACGTTCGATCAAAGACTTTCACTCTTTCTCGCTACACTACAGTTCAAGGCGAAGAGACTCTATCTTTATTTTTAGATATGCAGCTTAAGATAAGTAAAGAAGGCTCGTGGTTGGCTTCATTGGCGTTTGACTTTTTATTGACTACTTTTAGTATGACTTCGAGAAAAACTGGTGACTGTTTGACTTCAAACTCTACAAGAAAAGTAGTCAGAAATACGCCCCTGAGCTTCATGCTTTCAAGGAGAGGGACACCCGTCACCTTTTTCTCGGGGTGAATTTGGATAATTCGGTCCCATCTCTGCCGCGCTCAAGTCGGATTCCGCCAAGGTGAGCTCGCCTACTTCTAGGTGAACTGGCCTAAGTTTGGGTGAACTTAATCTAGTTCTCACCCACATTCTTCGCCACCGCAACCGCTTGTGGTACCAATCTGATCACAAAGTTGGTCACCACGCTACGAAACGTACTCTCGTCAAGTGCTCTGGACGCCAGCTCCAACCGCCTTGGCTTTTGCTGCACACAGTTCTAGTGCGTAATTCACGTCCCAATATCTACGAATTGTGTACATTGCTTCTACTCCCGGCCGTTTGATTCTTTTCGCTCTTGATGACCTTGAGCTGAGATTAAAACACTCGCACCAGAGAAAACAAGACTCTCTTAGGCAGCTGTTTCTGCCCAGGCTTACGAGAGTCCCTGAATATGACTATCACAAATTCTAGAAAGTCTACATAAGCAATTATTCCATGTCTCAACCATCAGTTTACAATAAATTCTTTCACACAGCTATTGCTCTTCAGAACCCTCATCCACCACCGCCGTATTCCCCTCTCGGCCATGCCAATGCCAACACTCTTCGCGAGTGTGGCCTCTTCTACTGCAATGCCAGCACCTGACTCGGCGCCGTCTAGCTCTCCTATTCGGGAGCTCACGCTCTGGCGCTTCATTGTCTACTGTGCTTTGCTCCAGAGGCCCCACAACTCCGTCACCGACGCGCAGCTGTTGATCGTCAGTGGAACTGGACCCATTAGCTGGCGTCTCGGTTGCGTTGTGGGGCTTGGAGCGGCATTCCCATCTTGTCAAACACCCCGCCTTTGATTCCATCACCGTTTCATCCCCGAGGCCGCAAATGGAGAAAACATTCTTGTTTAGAACACGACTTCCCTTCCATCGGCCACTTGAGGTTTTCTTGTGGTATTCCTCTCTCGTGATGCAACCCCTTTTATCCTCCAGCGTGTTTGACAGCTTTCCTATCCCACCACAATCAGAATCCTCCTCGCCCTCCTCACACATTCTCGGCTTTTTGGCGCGGGAAGAACCTCCTAGCAGCATTCCCGCCATTCCGATTGTCATGACCACCTCTAGTAATTCAAAAGCGAACACCATCTTAATCCTCAAGTTCTAAACAATAGTTGCGTGATTGATTCCTTGTATTCCGCTGCAGATGAGAAACAGGCGGAGAGGAACCCAAAACGAATGCGCTCGGCGAAGAAGCGCTTAAATACCTCACAAATCGGTGCTAGCTCCAACAAATTGTACCCTCGTGAACAGCGAGAGCACCGAGATCCACGGTGAGTGGGCTCCAATGCAAGTTCCAATTCTTTCTTTCCTCGCCCCAATTCCCCATGTCCACGTCCACGTCTACTTCCACGTCCACGTCCACATCCACGTCTACTTGTTCCCTTCCCCATCAATTGCGGAATCTTCTTCACTTTTTCACCTTTACCTTTACAAGCATTTTAGGAAAGAAGACTGAGTTGTGCTAAGCAGTGCAACTTGTATCGAACGAGAGAGGAGCAAGGCAGATCTGGGACTGCTGACAGAATCACAACTTGCCTTCTACATAATGCAGTACATGATGCAATCTGGGGGTACCGACGGTACCACTCGAGCGCGAACTAGACCAACCCCGAAAAGAAAGCCATCACGTCTCCCGAACTGCAAGAGTAAGTTAACAGATGCACTGCCAGATGAATAATGCTCCATCAAGAGGATGTAGACTCGTTTCACAGACATCACATCCCATACGAAGTACGACTTTCAAGACCGAACTCAGTTAAGCAGCTCCCGGCAGCATAATGACCCGCATATCTTCCGCCCTCGAGCTATACTGCACGGGCACGGCGAACAAAGTGGAGGCCAATCGAAGTGATGGAGATGGCACGGTCACTTACCGTGCGTAATTCGCGTTCTTCACCAGTCGAAGTGTGCGCTCACAGCTGATCAGCATGCACTGTGACTTCTTCATCATATTCCGCACGTCAAACTTGACTATATGTCCCGGCGTAGAACAGCTACCAGTTCGCCGCATAGAGCCATGGCGCAAATATGATTCCCGTCCATCAACTAAGTGGCGGACATGCCATGCAGGCGATGTATTCCGATGCACCTTTTCTCAGCTCCGGACAGGCTCAAAGTTCTTGTTCGTCAATTTCGGCTACTCCTTGTATTCTCTCGCTTTCTCAGAAGAACATCACGTCCTCATCGGACGGTCGTTCAACGTGCTGCACAGTAGATTCGGCGTTGAGATCATCGAACCACTGACCACTACGCTGTGGTGCCATTTCGGTTTCGAGATGGCCATCCGTCTCGTGGTCCGTGCGAGGTAGCTCTGGCTAATTATTGCGGATATCGAGCTCTATACAAGCCCTGGCGACTAGGCCGATAAATATGGTGCACACCTCGCGTTCTGCGACGCAATCATCGTCCGATTCGCACATAAAGTCCGTGTTGTCCATTCGGCTCACAAAAACAGTCATCATGGTCGTGGCATAGAGCAAAGAAATATGAGAGGTTGATTGATAGGCACGTCGAAACAAGTTCAGGCTCCCTGGCACTGCGATACAGTCAGGAAAGAATATTATTCATCGCAAAGCTATCGCTCTGCGGCATAGGTTTTTAGTGTCTGGGAGACGAGTAGTGTCACCGGCTGTGTCGAAGCACCTGGAAGATAAGCACTACTCACTGCACTCAGTACACTCACCAAGAGATGTACTGCTCCAGGGTGGTGTGGAAGGGGTTCTCAAAACTGCGATCGAGGCGCAAGTTGCTCGCACAAACACCAGACGGCGAGCGATCTATGCGCGATTCGGCGTCTGTATGGGTCTCCTGCGATGGTGAAGAGCATCTTGTGTCACGTCCCTCTAGAACTATCTCTAATAAATCCACTTCTTCGTGGCCTCAAGAATCCAGCCGTTTATGTCGAAAGACGCGAAAAATACGGCTGTGGAAGAGAGAGGAGGAACGAGGGAGAAAGGACAGTAAGCTAGATCAGACTTGGGCGGTTGTGGGGATTGAGAGTTTAATCTTGCACAGGACATGTGCCTACGATTCATCCTGTGGCTTCTTACTTAGAACGGCGCACATTGAAGTGTAACTGTGGTGCATAAATTAAGAAGGATGTAGACATGTCCTTTTTCGATGCCCGCTCGCAAGTGTGTCCCGACGAAATGAGCTCCCCAAGCTAAAAGGACGAGAGGAAAAACCGTTGATAGATATGATGAAGCTACACCCGTCAAAAGTTTTGGCCTTCTTTAGGAGAGCAATATACGTATAGATTCAGCGTAGATCTCCTGCTTCTTCGCAATAAGGAGTGGCAGACCATACTAAAGAAGAAATAGTTTAATCCCCGGGATGGTCGTTCATATGGCCCGTCGCAGGGTCGGGATGTGGAGAAGGAAGAGATCCACGTATCTAGTGTTGCTCTCTCCTGCCCTCTCCTTGCTTTTAAGGGAAGCGAAACCCGTCACCGTTTTCTCGGGTGAATTTGGATGATTCGGTCCCATCTCTGCGCTGAAGTCGGATCCCACTAAGGCGAGCTCACCTACTTTTGGGTGAGCTCGCCTACTTTTGGGTGAACTTACTCTAGTCTTCACCCGCATTCGTGGTCGCCCAAACCACTTGTGCTATCAATCTGATCTCAAATTTAACCACCACGCTACGAAAGGTGCTCTCGTCAAGTGCTCTGGACGTCTGCTCCAGCTGCCTTGGCTTCTGCTGCATACCATTTGCAGTCCAAGTCCGCAGCTCACGTCTATAACGATGAAAAGCGTAGCCTAGGGCTTAATTAGAAACTAGTGGAGACAGCGTAGTGCTCCATGGTTTAATTAGAACTGGTTTGGCCTCGATGACAGCCTGACTGTCTATAAAGGCGCCTGATCGCTGGGATTCACGATCAGGAGGTAGTCAGTGGACGACGAAGAGTCTTCTTGAGAGCCGTACCTGCGTTTCGGGTCTTGATTTGTCACAACGTCCCAATATGTTCGAATTGTATACATGGGTTCCACCCACTCCGTTTGATTCTTTTCGTTCTTCATGGCCTTGAACTGTGATTTCCTATTCGGAAGCTCACGCTCTGGTGCTTCATTGTCTACAGTGCTTTGCTCCGGAGGCCCCACAACTCCGTTACCGACGCGCAGCTGTTGATCGTCAGTAGAACTGGACCCTTTAGCTGCCGTCTCGGTTGCATTGTGAGGCATGGAGTGCCATTCCCACCGTGTCAAACAGCCAAGTTTGGATTCTATCCCCGCCCCTTCTTCCAGCCCGCAATTGGAGAAAACGTTCGTGTTCCAAACACGATTCCTCTTCCATTCGCCACCTGAGCTTGTCCTTTGCTCAACTTCCCTCGAAACACACCCTTTCTTATCCTTCATCCTGTTTGACAATAATCCAATCCCGCCGCAGGCTGACTCATCCCCCCCATCTTCATAACTTCCCATAGCTTGTCCGCCGCATGAGGCTCCTAACAACATTCCCGCCATTCCGACGGTCATGACCACCTCTGGAAAATCAAACGAACAGAACATTTTCAACGTTGTCCTCCAAGCAATAGTTTGTAATGCGTTTTTTCTCTTTCGCTGCAGATGAGTAACAAGCAGAGACAAACCCGAAACGAATGCGCTCGACGAGCATGCGCTTAAATACCTCACAAATCGGTGCTAGCTCCGTGAACAGCGAGAGCTCCGAGATCCGCGGTGAGTGAGCTCCAATTCAAACTCCAATCCTCTCCTTCCTCGCCCCAATTCCTGTTGTGAAATGTCACGACAGCAACGCGACGGAACAGGTGTGCGGACGCGTACACCGGCGCGTATCCCTCGGGCGGTGAGTGGAACGGAACAAGAAGCTCACCAGATCAAACAGCAGCTCCGAATGAGCCGCGACGGAAAGTGTAGGACCGAAATGAGGCTGACACAGTCGCGTGTAAAATTTGCATATGTGAATTTCCTTAATTCTTTCGAGGTCTACGTTCATTGCTGGATCCGCATTGAGCAGACCTCGAGCGATCCTCTTCGGCAAAGAGGTCGCGGGCAAAAACACAATAAAAGCTCCAGGCCGAAGACCTGAAGTGACCTCGGCGAAGGCAGAAGCCAGTTCCCCAGAGGTGTGCCCATCAGTTTGCTTTCTTTTTCGCCCCTTTGTTTTCTACCATCTTTCCTTTCCACCAGCCTGTCTCCCGACACTCACCAACAAAGCGCTTTGACTCAAAGAGCAAGAAAACCGGGTGGCAGAAAGGCAACCAAGGACGGTGCAGGCAACTGTATCATTTGGAGAGCAATCATGGCTTCAAACTACGGTGTTATTGCATTTCCCAAACCTCCCCAGCCCAACAAAGTCAAGCAACCGGCTCTAATCAGGTTCGAGACAAAGTACGCAGCAAACAAGGAGAAATGCAACGATGTCAATCGCAATCGAGACGATGACAACCAAATCACCGTTACAAACGTTTGAGACTGTGCTGAAAGCAGTTCTTTACATGCACTTTGCATTATGGGAGAAATTCAAGACGCGGTTACTGACAAAGAGACTATTGTAGATAAAGTCAACCTCTGGTTTGCGAGTGCACTATTGTGAACGCCACAAGATCTTTCGGAACGGATTAACGCTGCATTATCGTCAACGTCTTACACCCCGTGCCACGAACACCGCGCTGGAGCTGTGACATCTTTCGTAACCGATGTCATCAAAACATTGGACTACAAAAATGCTTTTTCAATATTGAATGATTCCGAGAAGGCCACATATCTCATGAACAAGATGGTGCAGAAATTCGAACCGCCTTTGCTTCACGAAAGAATCAGAATGAAGCGCTCTCTTTGGAGCTCAGTGGAAAACAGCGATATCAAGTTCTCTAGGACACAAGTGGCGTCCGTTGTCACAGAGTTTTCTTACAACGAGGTAGCGCGCATGTTTGAACGTTTTCAAGAAACGGAACCGCACGGATTTTGAGAAGAAGTACGACAAACCTAGAAAGCCGCGACGATTCGACATAAACAAAAGGCGGGGCGTTCGACAACGCCTAAGACTGAACAACGATCGGTACTCAAGAGAAGGAAGCTGCAGAAGGAATGGACCGAGCACTGCTTGAACCCACAATTTGGTGAGACGCATTTGGTGAAGAACTGTCCAATCACGAGCCGCGAGTTACGAAAACAAATTTTCGACGAGTATTTACAGAAGAAGAAATCTGCAAAATCTGTCAGAGCCAGCACCTTCGACCTTCCTGATGCCAGCGAAGGCAGATATCGCGTGTTTTTTTAAGACAGTATTTCAGCCGTTGCATTGGTAGATTATGGCGCTGACTCCAGCGCTATACCATACAGACTCTGTATTACAGAGTGATCGAAGAGATTTTGAAATAAGACCCAACACTTAAAGTTACCACTTTTGACGCCCCAATTGGGCTGCGTGGCGCGTTCAAGAATATGAGCATTGACTGTACTGCATCGAAGTCAGTCAAAATGTGTGTCACTATTAAATTGTCTTTGCCAAACATACCTCTCCGTATCTGTAGAATATAATTTACCGTCATGGACACAGACGTGGACAAAGTCCTTCTCGAAAAAGTGTAGAGCAAATCGTGCTCGCCCAATACACGGACATGATTTTCATAAATCTCTGGCAGAAATAATTACGGGTACTTAGAAAATGTAGAGCAAAACCTTCTTTTGCGGGAAAAATCGCTGATGGCAACTCATAATTGTTACATTCGGTGGAACATTAACACCTCTCGGTTACGAGTATCAATAGAGAGAATTCACTCAATCTAAAGATTCACCGGAGTAGGGTATTGTTTTCTGACACATGTAGTGCGGCCACCTTATGCAGACGCCTCTTTCGTTAAGGAGGTACAGCGAGGCACACGTGGTTCATCCTGGTCACGTTGTCGGCAATGAATAGTAATCTTGGGGTACCTTAGTGACATTACATAAGCAACGGCCACCGCCGTTGGCCCCACTAAGTAAATTCAAAAAAGAAAAATCTTGGATCTAACAAGTTCCGCTTGTGACCGATTCTACTTCATTGCAGACGGAAGTGCCACCATTCCGGTATATTTATCCTCCGTTACATGTCAAGAAACCACTGTTCGTACATTACGGTGCTAACTTTTGTCATTATCGTTTCTTTCTGCGTTTTTACTTCTACATTGTTTACCAACGGTTGTCGTGTGTCCTGCTTTGTGTTTACAGGTTTAGTTAGCGTTGTTTTCGCGATCTTTTTTTGCTCCTCGGGCTCTTGCTCCATACAAACGGTCTGATCGCCCCATTTTTTCCACCTCTTTCCCGCCGCTAACTCGGATCTTCCCACTGCCGTGGTGTGCCCTGCCCACTTAGGCCCGCCACATAGGTGGGTTCCCCGACTTCACGTCCGTCTGAGAGGCAGGAAGAGATCCCCGGAGTTACGCCCGCCACATGTCGACCTCAACAGAGGGTTGTTCCACTTAGCCGCCCGACATAGAGAGCAAGTCTGAACACCTCGAGTGGTTACCGCGCACGCGGGTGGGTTTTGTCTCCGCCCGTGGAGTGGTTTTGCACTACAGAAGGTATAAGTATGGGGCAACGGATGGGATACTTTTTTGCAGTATTGAGGTATGTCGCACTGAGGGGTCGGCCATTACGTGGCGCAGATGATTATTGGTCGCGTGTACGCGTGTGTAGGAATGGGGGTGTTCACAGATGTTTTGTTATGATTTTCGGATATTTTACTGGCCGCTGCCGCAGGGTGTCACGTGTACGACGTGTATGGACCTGTTCAGGTTTGCATTAGATTATTTAATTTCGTTTAACGAATTGTAGAGCAAAACCACTCCGCGGATGTAGACAAAAACTACCCGCGTGCGCGGTACTCTCAAGGTGTTCAGCCTTGCTCCCTATGAAGGGTGACGCAGCGGAAGAGCCCTTTGATGAGGTCGACACTATCCGGGCGTTATTCCGGGCGACCTCTTCCTGACTAACAGACGGAGGTAAGGGATGAACCCAAAAGAGGCGGTAGTAACCGTATCAACGGGAAACCCAAAGGGATGGGGGAAATAAAGGGGAAAACAGGCTGTATGTAGGGAACACAGACCCGAAAAAGGGGAACAGCAGAACAACAACAACAACAAGAAACCTGTACACACAGGGCGGAGAACAACCGTAAGAGCGAGAAAACCAACAGCAAAAAACCGAAAAAAACAATAAATATAACCGTAGGTAAACGGGAGCTCCTCAGAGACGCGAATTGAATAAGTACTACCGTAGACGGCACGGAAGCTCTCCAAGATGGAGTCGCGATCCCGCCCAGGCGAGGTACTTAGAGCCGAACACTCGGTTGTCTTTACTTCCCAGGAGGGTGACCGTGAGGCCAACCCTTAAGTAGGGATCAGTATACTATCTTACAGTATTAACTATACCGGTACACGTCCGGACAATAGACTACACGTGTCCCGTGCCCCTCGGCTCAGAGTGAAATCCGCGTGCGCGGACACATCCACCACGTGGACACCTGATGTGTCCACCATCCAGGACAACAATCTATACTTTGTCCTGCGACCGTCAACTCAATCCTCAAGATTCTGAGGTAACACTCCGGGAAACCCGGTAAACCTGCAAAAAGCAGCGCGAGCACGACCAGAAATCCGGGCGTTTTGCTCTACATCTCCCGCTCCTCAAGATTCGGGAACCTTTCCGAATCCACGGGTTTCTTCCTCGAAGAGGCGAGGAGCACAATGTCCGAGAATTCGGTCGAAGCGAGCGAAATCGAATCCGATATCCCTCCTCGGTTCACTTCGACAACGAGCGACAATCCGTACAAACGGTGATTCAACACGATATCCAACCCAACGACGCTAGTATATCCACTCAGTGGTCATCACCACAAGTTGTGGAGTGACAAACATATCCGTAGCAAACGGGTTACTGGTGGAACGGTCCAGTCCCAACACACCCCACTGTAAAGCAAAACGTGCTCGCCCGGTACACGGGGATGGTTTTCATAAACCCTGATAAGGATGATTCCGGGTACTCGGAAGGTATGAGTATTGGCCCACGGATGGGATGCTTGCGGCAGTATTGAGGTATGGCACCCTGAGGGGTCAGCCATGACGTCGCGCAGATGAGTATTGGTCGCGTGTACGCGTGTGTAGGAATGGGTGTGTTCACACATGTTCTGTTATGATTGTCGGATATTTTACTGGCCGCTGCCGCGGGTTGTCACGTGCACCACGTGTATGGACCTGCTTAGGTGTGCATTAGAGTATTTAATTTAGTTTAACTAATTTATCGGTTACGATATTAGAGGTGACCTCCCGGTCACCTCCTCCTTCAGTAAAGGGTAACCGAGTTCGGTTCTGAACTAGTTCGCCATCGCGAAGTGTACAACTCCAGCCGGAGGGTCACCGCGTACGGTACGAGTTAGCTTCATCCCTCGGGATCACTCAGGCAATACTGACCATTGTGGTTTTGCCTTCGGGCTTATTTATTCCGTGTCTTCGGACTTTCTGTTTCTTTTACTGTGCAGTTGTACTGCTTTCACCACAATTGGTAGCGTTTCCGTCTCTGTATAGAGTTATGCCGCGTGGGCTTAATACACAACCCCCGACTTCGGTGGCCGGGTCTGTTGCCGCTTGTCGCACGCCCCGCCGAGGGTTCCTTCTTTGGTTTTCCTTTCTTTTTCTCCCTTTTTACCTAGGGCTTACACCGCTCTACGGTACCTTTACTCCCGACCATTCCGTCACTTTTCGCCGGATTCCTGGATCAGGCCCGTTCACCCATCAACCTCCGTAGGTATATCCCGTACCACGGGCCGTCTTACACCCGCACTATCCGTGTTCGGAGGGCTCACCACTGAGTTAACCTCGTCTAGAGGGCAAGGACTCGAACGCCTTGAGAGATGATCCCATCGCTGGCGTTTTACTCTACAAGTGGTCTCCCGACCTAGAACGGGTTGGATTCTTTCTTTCGTTCTCGTTCTTGTCGAGGAGTCTCACGATTAGTGATCAATTGGTTTTTGGGAAGCTACTGTGGAACAGTGGACTCTCTAGAGTGTTTTATTTGTTGTTCGTTACTTACTCCTTGGAGTATTGAGACCTCTCGTTGTTAATTTGATCTTACCGCTGTTCGTTACACCGTGGCCCGGTATGACGCCACCTGCGGCGAACTTTCGAAACTGTGCGGCCAGAGATGCTGGTGTGCCTCCGCCTAGGCCTCCGCGTTCTCGCGCCTCCGTACCTGCAAGGTCGCGTGACAATGAACAGGTCCCGGAACACCGGAGAGCTTCGTCAGTCACGTCGGGTCTGATGGCCGCTTCTACGGGAGGAGCTCCGCCCGTTACGGGTACTCCGGCCACGGAGAGACGAGACGATGTGGTTGAAACCCCTGGATACTCGTACCTTGAGGCTCAACTTCGTGTCAGTCAGCTCGCGCAAAACTCGTTGTTCGAGGATCTGCAGTATCTCAGACGGAAGCTTGACCAAGCTGAAATCGGAGATCCGACCAATGACATTCGTGTCTTACGTCAAGACGTGAATTCCATTTTGGAAAGTCTGGGTGCACCAGTCGCTTTTGTTCAAGCTTACCATTCCTTTATTCAGGAGCATCGAGCTGAAATCGATCTCCTAGCCACTCGTTTGTCTACTCTCGAAGAGATCATCCGGATGGATAACGCATCTGATGCGAAGAATGCTAAAGAAGAAGCTTCTAAGCGCCCCCAGACACGCCAGTCTCCGTATCACGGGAATCGACGATCCAAAACGGAACTCCGTTACCACTCGGATTCGTCTAGTTCCAATTCCAGCGTTCGCTCTGTGAAACCTACTTCATCCAGTTCTTCGGACAGGGAGGAAGACCGAGAACGGTATGGGAGTAGATCCCGCGGAACGAAGTCGAAGGCAACATATGCCACTCAAGGATTGATTCGCTCTCGCGAGAAAGGTAGACGTCATCTTGGACTCAAGGAGTTGAAACCAACGAATCTCCTCTATAGAAAGCTGTTATCGTATCGTTATTACCGATTGGATGATTCATCGTCAAGTCGCACCTCGCGAAGCACCGGTAAGGTGAAGGACCACATCAGAAGATTGAATGTCGTCTTTACGAAGAAATTAGATGGCGAAGATCCAATTCTGGTACTAGACTTTCTGGCCCGCTTTGTGCAGGAAGCCGACATTCTCGGTATGAACGAGGGGAAAGCGTTTCTCGCTTTACCCTATTTTCTGTCAGAGATGAATGAAGATCAATTTAACTCGGTCTGAGGGTCGTCCCGTGCATCTGAGGGAGGTGTCAGTTGTTGGCCGGAAGCGGTCCAATATCTCCTGAGGTCCTATGCAACAGGAAACGCGATTCCGAACGCGACGCTCGCTCTACGAGATACGAAACAGAAGACTGAAGAGACCGAAACGGTTTACTCAACTCGGTTGAATAAAGCGTTTCATCGCTGTGGAAATGTGTACTCCGCCCAGGAGAGATGCATGATGTTCGTGGATGGGTTGGACCCTTCTATCAAGGCTTTGGTGGCGCGATATCGCGAAGAGAAACGTAAAATTACGTATCTCGAATTGGTCGAGTACGCCCAGGCTGAAGGCGAAGTCCTCCGTGCTCGGCGTCCGCCGAAACTCCGTCGCTCAAGGGCGTTGCTCGTCGACGAGTCATCTCCACCTCTGTCCTTGGAACGTGGAAACTCCGTGAACCCGGATCTGGATAACGTCTACTTCGTTGGAAGTGCTTCCGATTCGTACGGGTCTTCTGACATTCCATCGTCGTTGACTCCGACCTCGGAAGGTGACCCCGCGCTCTATTTGGGAGGAACACGGGTATAAGCCACCCCACTCGCTTACGCGATCAACGGCAGCCGTTTCTCACGCCTAGAATGGGTGAATGCGCAACCGCAACGACGGCCAGATGGTAATCGATTTTTCGATAAGTCGGTGACGACCATCTGTCATATTTGTTACCGACCCGGTCATATTGCACCTGTGTGCATGTTGCCCGCTCGGAAGTTACCTAAAATTATCGGGTGGTTTGAGTCCTTGTCACCAGCTCAGCGTGCTCGTGTTCCGTGTAAGAATTATGAAGAGCAAAGGGCCAAGTTTGGCAATCCTGTTACAGGACAGAACGTTCGAACTGAGCAACCTCGGAACCAGGCTGAACAGGTAACTGTGACCAACCCCGAACCCGGGTATTCTGTTCCCACTCTGAGCAGAGTTTGCCGTCGCCGGCCAACCCCGCCCAGAAAAACTAAACTTGGGAATCCCCCTGCGGGAGGGGCGTCTCCTGAGCCGAAGTCGGAGACGCCCGAGGCGCCGCCGCTTCGCTCCCAGGTCACTTTCCTTAAGAGGAAGAACCTTGCGAGGAAGATGGCTCAATCTGACGTGGACTCAGAGTTTTTAACGGTTCTCCGTCGTCCTTGGGTACGGTCCCGAAATTTCCGTAACCCGGATAGAGTCCTTGTGATGGCCAAGAGGAATTATAAGGTTTACGCCGACCTCCGCTTATCACACCAGTTTATGGTTCGTCAACTGTCTGTGTTGGACACGGGCGCTGCGCCCAATCTGATTCGCTCTTCGTTAGTGCCCCCGGCACTTCGGGAATTCGTTCGCTATGGTCCAGGCTTGGATATCGCTGACGCGAACAACAACCCGCTGCGCACGGTTGGTTACCTAACTCTCACAGTGAGACTTGGCACCTACGTGCTGAAACTTGAATTTGTTGTCTGCGATTCACTCGCTGCACCGGTTATACTCGGTTGTGAGTTTTGCGACCGCTTTGTCGAA
The DNA here is from genome assembly GCA_022539475.1 of Gracilaria domingensis. Classification (NCBI taxonomy): domain Eukaryota; phylum Rhodophyta; class Florideophyceae; order Gracilariales; family Gracilariaceae; genus Gracilaria; species Gracilaria domingensis. Next base: position 377,086 of record VCMS01000042.1, read on the forward strand.
GCGATACGACCAAGGGCGAAAACCGTGGAAATGAAAGACGGTACAACCATTCCGATTGTTCGGAAGCCGTTGAGGCGCGCAGTCCGGAAGCGCGTTCCATTACCTGTGGCTCAGGAGGTTCCAAACGTTGATCCGAAATCAACAAAGCTTCGCATAGCGATATCCGTTTCAATCCCGCCGGAATCCCAGGAGTGGGTGCACTGCATCTCCAAACAACATGGAATTCGACTAGTTCAACCGTCCTCATCGTTATACGATCAGCGACAGCTCGCTTTAGCTAATGGTGTTGTTTCTATCGAGCCCGATCAACCTTTCAAGGTACTGGTTGCCAACTTTGGCAAAACCACTAAGTGGCTAGTCAACACCAGGTACCGGATTCGGTCCTGCGCCAAGGAGGGGGAGGTGCGTCCTGGAGACCCCGTTTTGTCGGATTCCTCCAGAAATGGAAACTCCGCCGTACCGGAAGCAGTTGCTACTGAAGAGGTGAATCTAGTTAGTTCGGGTGACGAACGACCGTTCAATCAGGTTAAATCAGCGCTGCGCCCTGGCACAGAACAGACGAATCCTGTTGAGGAATTAGAGAAGTTGAATCTGGACCATGTCCCAGCGTCTCATGCCGAAAAGTTGCGAGACATGCTCAGAGAATTTACTCCCATGTGGGACGGTTCCCTTGGAACAATTGGAATTACGAAGCACTGTATTGATCTGCTCCCAGATACTCGCCCAATCGCGCAACACCCGTATCGGGCAGGCCCGAAAGCGCGGGAAGAAGAAAAGTCTCAAGTCGAGAAGATGCTACGTGCCGACGTAATTGAGCTAGCTCAGTCGCCATGGGCATCGCCCGTTGTACTTGTTCCGAAGTCGGATGGATCGTGGCGTTTTTGCACCGATTACAGGCGACTCAACGCCGTTACCATCAAAGACGTGTATCCGATTCCACAGATGGATGAGTACATCGACTCGCTGGGAAGAGCCAGAGTATTTACCACCCTTGACGCCAATTGGGGCTACTGGTAGGTTCCAATTCGAAAGGAAGATCGCGATAAGACCGCGTTTGTATGTCATCAAGGACTGTACCGTTTCAAACGGATGCCCTTCGTGCTAACGAATGCTCCCGCTACGTTTCAGCGCGCGATTGACATTCTGTTGGCCAGACTCCAGTGAAAGACTTGTCTTGTGTACTTGGACGACATTGTCGTATTTTCCAACAGTAGAGATGAACATATCTTCCATGTGAAGGAAGTGATGCAGGTTCTGCGTGACGCAGGTGTTACCTTGAAGCTCAAGAAATGCGAATTGTTTACCGACTCGGTGAAATACCTGGGCCACATTATCCGCCCAGGGAAACTCTCGGTCGACGAGGTAGGGGTCAAGTCGTTGAAGGAAGCGAAACACCCGACAACTCAAACGGAACTCCCATCATTTCTCGGTTTGTGTAATGTCTACCGTCGGTTCGTCCCGAATTTCATTGATATTGCAGCTCCTCTCAACTCTCTCCTGAGGAAAGGACAGCCAGTTGAACTGGAACGATTCGGCGATGCGGAAGCATCCACCTTTTCGTGGTTAATCGACTCTGTTACCTCTCCGCCGATTTTGGCGTTGCCCACTCCAGGGCTTCCGTATGAATTTGATACTGATTCCACTGACCACCAAGTGGGGTGTGCATTGTTTCAAGTCTCGAAGGAAGGCGAGCGACGTCCAGTTGGATACTGGTCTTGTTCATTGAGCGTGCATGAGCGTAATTACTCAGTCCTTGAGAAAGAGTGTCTCGCCGTCGTTTGGGCGCTGTCTACTTTAAGACCCTATCTCATGGGAACCCATTTTCAATTACATGCCGATCATTCGGCTCTCCGCTGGCTTATGGAGATCTCTGAGCCGTTGGTTCGCCTTATGCGTTGGCGTCTCCGTCTATCGAAATTCGATTCTGATGTCCGGTACTAACGGGGCACCCTGAATATGCAGACTGATGCGCTTTCGCGCTTAGGAACGTGTGGTGAAGCAGAACCTGTCGATGACTACGATATACCATGCTTCTTGGTGGAATACTGGGAGGAAGACTCTGAAATTACGGATGACGTCTGTGACGATATTCTCGCCGCAGAAACGGTCGAGCCATTTGAACCCATTACCGCTGAAGAGGTAATACGTGAACATCACGGGGATCCTTTCTATACTCAGATAAAGGCCCGATTCAACGCGGGATTTGAGATACCGTTTCTAACCAACGATCAGGGATTCCTTGTTAGGATTGTTAAGCCACACCCTCAAATTGTGGTTCCACACTCCCTACAATGGAGTGTTCTCCATATATCCCACTATGCAAAGATTGGGGGACACCCTGGTGGCAGAAGGTTGTATCTGACTCTCCGAAGAGACTTTTATTGCCCAGCTATGGCATTCGACTGCTACGCAGTACGCCGTTCATGCACGGAATGCGCCAAGAACAACGTCAAACTCCGACGAAATTCGAAGTCGATGACGCTGTTTCCAGCCCGAGCTCCTGTGGAGTTCGTCGCTATCGACATTCCGGGCGAATTAATTCGAACCGCCCGCGGTCACAGATATCTCCTCGTTATCACGGACAGGTTTTCGAAGTTAATGCGAACGGTTCCGTTGAAGCGGATCACTGCAGCAGCAGTTGCACAAGCATTTATGACGCATTCGGTCTTCACTTACGGACCACCCGTTGATCTGCTTTCAGACAATGGCTCGCAGTTTGCGTCAAAGTTCTTCATGTTTGCCGTATCTTGGATGTCAAGAATTTGCTTACAACAACCTATCATCCCCAGTGTAATGGGCAGGTAGAACGATTTAATCGTACAATGCTGAACGCATTACCATCCTATGTTGCGGATCACCCAAAGGATTGGAACTTGTACACCGATGCTATTACGTACGCGTATGACACCCAGGTGCATCGGGTAACGAAGCTTTCGCCGTTTGAACTCGTTCTTTCGAGGATACCGCCACCGGTAGCAATCGAATCACAACCGACGCTAGCTTCTTTCCCGTCACCACGGATGTACAAGGGCACCTGGAAAAATTGGTTAACCAAGATAGTACCGGTAGCCTGGAAGGCCATAGACAAGACACAGCTTACGTACAAGCTTAATTTCGATCGCCAACTTCGCGGTACACCAGTGGTGGTAGAGCGAAACAGCTTTGTGTTCCTTCGGAATGAGTATTACAATCCTGACAAGTAAAAGAGACACAAGCTCTCTCCCATCGCTGATGGACCACATCGCGTTATTTCTGTTAATCCGGATACTGTCGTACTCGACATTGACGGAAGTCCTGAACGAATCTCGCGTGACCGCGTTGTGCCCGCCCCGACGCCACCCGCAGCTACCGGGCCCACCTCAACCAATACCCAATCAGAGGATCCTCAACAGGAGGCAGAACTGTCAACAATCGCTACACTACCGTCGCGCCCGGCGATTCTTCCGCACCCGGATCGAGGATTAAGCGATCTACCTACAGTAGGTCCTTCTGTCCACAGAACTGAACTTACTACTACTTGGACGAATTCCAACGACTCTGCATGAGTATTTACAATAGTAATCCCCCCACCTGATCTCCTGATGGAGCCCGTTGCGCCACCTAGGGAGGGGGAAAATACCGCAGCTGCTGCGAATAGCATTGACGCTCCTGTATCGCCCGGTTCCCCAACCACGGTAACTGTGATCCACACTGACAATCCAGTCGCTCCCGTAGGGGAATCTAGTGGCACGGTGGCCTCGACGCGCCCTAATCGCGAGAACCCTGCTGTATCGTGGGCCGATATCACGGATGATGCTTGTACTCCCCGAGAGAGGCGGAACGTCGGAAACTCCGCAGTCATGTGCGTAGAACTTATTGGCATGCTCTGCACCTTGACGAGAACAACAGATTGTTGATGATCAAAGCATGATCCTGAAAACGGTCAAAATTTCCTATTGAGAGCAAGCGTTTAAACAGCTTTGTGCCATAGCAACATGTTACGCTTGATTTTTTGTAATTACATCAACAGTCTTAAGATCGTACTAGAACCAGTTTGGCAAATCTCCATACCGCTGCTTCTTGTCTTGCCTTATGACCCCAACCATGTATCTGCTACAATTCAATGCACGTTTCTTACCTTACTGTGATTCTGGATGCTTTCAAAAGGGCAGCAATCTTTCGCAGCGGAGAGAGGGAGTCGGATGGGGCTCAAGAACCGGTTTAGCCAAGTGGTTCCGCAACAGAGATCTGGTAAATCTTAGATCTAGCCGAGGAAACGTTAAAGTTTCCCGATGACGGCCTAAAGCCAATCAACACTCATTGTTCCCGCGACCTTTCTCGAAAATACAAATATATTTTTCTCACTTTCTTCAAACCTTTTGGTCTTTTGCATAGCACTTCAAACGTCGAAGATTCAAACTCTCTCACACCCCTTTCAACCGCTGGATTATCTCTTGCTCGACGCTGCAGGTACCACGGCCGTCATCTCCACTGTCCGCCATAATCGTCCGCATTTCCGCACTTCTACGCCCATCAATATCGACGTCAGTGTCTCTTCTGTGTTCTACTATCGCCCTATCTTCCGACTGGGAACTGCCCCCACCGCCCTGTCTCTTCTGCGTGGCTATCGCTGCCGCTTTGTCGTCGTGTCGATCACTTGTCGCTATTGCGATCACCCATTCGTCGTTGTACCGCATTCTGCCACCAAGCTGGCAGAATGAAGACCACTACACTTTTGTTCTGCCCAGTAAACTAACTGTTGATGCAAATCGTGTTTTCAACTGGATTTTCAGGGCTTTGTTGCATTCCACGTCTTCCGAGACCTATGAATCACGCACAAAGTATCAGAATCTGTTTTCAGCTTGCCGAAGTCGTAAGTATGTTACGTGTCCTTGGCATCACGCATTCATCTCAATCCCCCGCTCAGCCGCTACAATGAAGAGTGAACCACAGTAACAATCTCTGTGATGGTATCTTCAACATCCCTGGGTTGCATATGAGCCGCAATTGATGCGATTAGAACGTCTGCTTTGGAGAACAGGTACAGAACTATAGGCACTGCGTACAAAATGCACAACTTTACTCTTGATCAAAACGTCAATGAGAAAAACCTGCCTAAAATCCCATAACAGAGAGATATCGACTCCACAAATCTTCAACAGTCAAAGGCAGGATACTGATGAGGAACCAACCTGTCATTCACACTCATGATTTAAATTTGCATCATAAACCCGGCACGCCGGTTTTAGAATTAGTCTCTGTATCGTTTTGGCAAAACACGTTCCCGGTTTCGTTGCTTTGTCGCACTTCTAGCTTCTTCCGTTGCAATGTTGCTAGACGCAGGGCATTCACTGTTTCCATTGGTAGTTCTACTGCTATTGTTGGCAGTTTGGGGCTTCTTGGATGATGAATTGTCTGTTGCGCGACTACTCTTCTTTAGGTTGGAAGTACGACCCTTGCTTTTCGTGGTAGATTTAGTCTTCATACACGTATTCTTCGCCGGTGATATTTTATGTGCTACCAGATGGTTCGTTTTCTCAGTGGATGATGGTGGTTCTATGACCACGGGTTCTATCGAAGATGATTGACCGATATCTAAACCAGAGAAATTGTTAACATCGTGATGATCTCCATGAACCTTGATGATTTCTTCCGCGGAAGAAATCGAATCAGATGAGCTCGCTGGAATGCGTTGCTCGAGTTCATTCGCGAATTGCAACTCAGATGAAGATTGCCTCGAATTAAGAGATGATGTCTTCGGGAATTCATCACCACGGGTCAAAGAGTTCACATGGACGTGACTCTTCTCAGCTTTCTTACGCGACTACGCCTTTCTCTGACGAGCCTCGACCAAGTTCAGGGCCTTCTAGGTAGCTGCTACCTGTTTCTCGCGCATACCTATGCTGATCGGTGCAGCGCTTGATTGTTGGGCATTACGCTTTGGGAGTGCTCTGGAAAGCTCAGCCTTCCTGTTGCATAGTTTGCTCTTGAGAGCCTTGTGCGCAGCCTCAAGGTCTGCTGTGGCTACTAAGTGCAGGAAATTTTCAGCCAAACGCTGGCAAATACGACGAATCTCCTGCTGAAACTCGTACTTTCTGCTTGACATGATCATCTGAATTTATTCAAGTGAGCGCTTGCCATAGAACTTACGCAAAAGCTCAGATGACTCGAGTTTCTTACCTGCGGCTGCAAGCAACCGGTAGGAGTACGTCTTTCCGTAGCATTCAATCGGCGGCATAGCGTTCTTCGGGTTCTGCTCATTGTATTCATCGATAGCTGCTTTCAAGGTATCGCCGATGTAAACCTTCCCGGATTTCCTTTCCGAGTGTGGACGTTTGATTATCCCGGGCTTGTACGACTGAATTTGTGTCAAGCTTATCACGCTATGAGCGGAATGTATAGGGAGGGACATTCCTACAGGAGGAAATCGGAATCTCGAAGCTGATTGAAGAGATAGTCCCCTTACTCCAAAACACCCAAGTTAAAGACAGAAGCTGATGGAAACGGCTAACGAAGTTGAGATATCACAAGATGGTCTGTTGATCTGAGGGGAGGAGACCAGGCCTCAAGCACCGCATTAACCTGTCTCAACAACTATGAGACGGAGGAGCGATTATCGGGTTCGAGCGTGGAAGAGATGCGTGCAATTACGAAAGGAACCGTGAGCCCTTAAGGAGAGACCGGGGGTACTGGGATAGGAAGGCAAGCAAGGAAAGCGGGAGAGAAACAAATCCATTTCTGTTCTCGGAACCACCGGTTTCCAAGCGGCTATCGAAGGAAAAGACATGGCCGAAGAGAAAAGTTGTACAATGAAGTGAAAAATGGATCTCTCTACCTTCAGATTTTAGAACTTTCATCTCTTACATTCACGAAACAGTTGGCCATTGGTCGCTTTGAGGCGTTCAGCTTTCCAACCTTGAAAACGCTTGGTAACATGCGAATCATTCCTTGGATCAGTTTCGTCTGAGCGACCGAGATATATGAGTTCGTCCGGGTTCAGGTGCTATCCTTCGTACCAATGCACATGAGCTTCAGGAAGGGTTGTTACACGTGCTACTGACTATCGACTCTGTAGAAAGGCTGTGCTCCATTCGAACAGTTCTAGAGTGATTCCAAAACCCTTTGAAGTTTCCTACGAAAATGAATCAGTTCTACTTTCTTTAACATCGAGAATTAGATCAGATGTTATTGATAACGTTGAAGATCTGGAAAGTCCATTCAAAGAAACGCCCAACCAATTCAAACTTGAATCATCTCAGCCTCAAGAAAATACGGAGAAGAATATCAAACGAGATAATCCAGAGGGGATGAGCCTGCATCTCATGCATTTGATGATGATGACGAGATCGAGAGGGATCACAATCAGAATCTTGAAGGGAACGTCCGGGGTGGGAAGGAGGATGCATCCTACGCCTTTGGAGACGATCAAAATGTCGAGCAACATTATGCACTTGATGAGTTGAGCGTGAGCCCATATGTTCCTGAACTCGATTCCACAAATGAGTCCTGCATCAGTGCCAGTAGTAGGAGTTCCGAGCCTACCGAGTATCACGATATAGAAACTGGTAGTATGGTGAATGTTTTTTGGCTCTTCTTCCAAGTTCGATGAGGGCTACTGCCTACCGATGCAGACTAATACGACCTCAAAACTTAGATTGTTCATGGAGAACCACAATTTCCTTCTGGCGTTCGCAATGAAGCATTCCATGGTAACCAGATTCATGATGGATGATCTACTAAAGCTATATGGATCGGGATACAAATCTTGGAATGGATTGAGAAAGGCAATTTAGGAGACCTCAGGGCTTCAGGTGACGACATTATCGTACTGTTCCAAAGTTCACGAGGCTCTCTCCATGAATGTGGACGGATCTTTCAACCAATGCTCGAATAGGCTATGCCGGAATAACTCATCACAGATTTCGATGTATACTTCCATTGGGATCTGGGAACGTTTGGAAGCAAGACTCAAATATAAGAACGAGGGTCCAAAGCTTTTCAAATATTTCCAGGCGAGTCTGCGAGAGCTGCAGGTAGAGAATGAATGTAGGACCCGTTACAAGGACTTCTTTTCTGGAAAGCTGTTTCGCGAGACTGTGCGAAAACTTGGTGGGTACAGCCGCCTTAAGCACGATATCTTCCTCAGCTTCTCCACTGATGGTGTCTCATCGTTCAAAAGCGCTGATTACAGCTACTGGCTCTATATTCTCTTCGTTCTGAATTTACATCCTTCGGAAAGACTTAAGCTGGAGAACATCATGCCTGTTACTGTGATACCCGGGCCAAACGCATCTGTCAGCTTAACGTCTTTCTTGAACCCACTGTTATCTGAATTGGCGAGTCTGGCGACAGGGCGTTCACTTCGACTATGGAATGGGAAGATTGTCGTGGTTAGAGTGCATTTGCTATTTGTTTTGTCGGACTTGGCTGCATTGAATAAGCTTTGCAATCTCAGAGGTTATAATGCGATTGTACCATGTAGGTTCTGCTTGATCCATGGTGTGTACTCGAGGCCGCACAACCACGTCTACTACCCGAGTGTGTTCCGAAATGATCCCAACGACAAGAAGAGAAAGCTTTGGAATCCTAAAACGTTTGCCGCTGCGCTCAGAGTCAGATTTAGTTGCGAAGCTTCAGCAGATTGAGACAGAAACACCCGAACTGACTAAAGGTCAAGTTGAAGATCGATTGAAACAACTAGATATGAGAGAAGCCAGCTTAGGAAGCCTTATTATGCGATCTCCACTTCTTGTTCCCCCAGAAGTTTCCCAATCGACCTCATGCACCTTCTCTTCGAGAACGTTGCGTCTCACATCGTTTCAATTTGGTGCGGTGATATTTCCGGGTGTGATGATCTCCATTTCCTCTCCCAACCCAGGAAAATGGAGCAACTGAGCCTACCATTGACCTCCGCTGGTAGAAGACTTAGCTCTAAGATAAGGAGAACGAGAAAGATTGAAGAGAAGGGGAAATGGAAGGCGACTGAGTTGAAGTCATTTGTACTAGGACTAAGCTTGGTAGTGCTTGATTGAATGATTCCACCTCATATCATTGAAGGATGGAAGACGTTTGTTGAACTGTGTGAAATCCTGTGTCGTTGGTCTGTAACTGAGCAGGACTGGAGCACATGGCTCGCCTTTCGAGAAGATTTTTCGCTCACTACGGAGCGCACTATTTCCAGTACATGCCCGATCGGGTCAATCTCTGCAGGTATATATATCAACTTCTCTTGCACACAGCAGAGTCCATCAAAGAATGTGGCCCGGTCTCTTTGTTGTCTCAGTGAGTGGTGGAGAACTTCGTGGGAGCTCAGAATAAGGGTAGTAACGCCACGTTTTTGTTCGCAGAATCCGTGGTGGAGAACATCAAAATCCGTGAGTCGACCCTTACTCTATGTATAAGAGACGAATATGGACTCCCTTCATCCGAAGATCGAGAGCAGGACAGACCTAATCTCCGGCATATTGGCACCGATTCTAGGTCATCTTCGCACATATTCAGACACCCAAAATGCTCAAAGACTCTGGGGAGCTTTAGAGAGAGCCACGACCTGGAAATGGGAAAGCTTTTGATAGACTTTTACCACCCATCGCTGGATGACAAGCTTCTTAAAGGTAGTAACATGTTTCCCGACAATGACTTGGTAGTTTGTTGGAGCCGGTTGGTTATTTCAGAATGCGAGAACGGCTAGGTAACCACGTTTGTCGGTTCAAGAGATCCAACTAGGACCCTCGATAATAGTATCCACCGTCCTACATGTTACATAGCCGGGAAGTACTGCGGGAATTTGGATGAAGATGACGTTACGGTGATTGATAACTTCTACGGACGAATTCTGTTCTCCTTCGAACACAAATTCCTAGGCGAGAGTAGAATGCTCTTTGCAGCGGATTGGGTGACGAAAGACTTGAGTATGGAAATCAAGGGCAGCTGTACAAGAAAGGATTTGTCTCCGCTGAGAACCAACCTGTCTTCCAAAGCGTTTCAATCGAGTGTGTGACGACCATATCTCACCAAGTAAATCTCGTGGAGCAAGTTGTTACAAATGGTAATCGTGAGCAGCGAAGAACGTACTTCATAGATGACATGCGCGAGATTTATCGTAGTCAGAAGAGACAGCAAAAGGTGTTGAAGGAGAAAACTTTTGTCTTCTTGCAAGGGCTTTGAAAGCAGAATTGCTATTCTTCTGGCTCCCAACGCGAAAAATTCTCGCTGCAAATTCGACAGAACGAAGAACTACAGCTCAGTACAGTCGTGAGTTGGTCATTGGAAGAGGGCAAACCCTATGGCTGGTGGAACTGGGGGTGCGAACCAATTGGTGGAAACAGGATGGTGATTTCGATTGATTTCTGTTGTTGGTTGCTTGCGCTGCCTCATACCATGAGAACATGGTATGTATGATGTTCGTTTTGCATGCCTCGTAGAAATGAGATGAAAAAGGGTATCCTATGGCGCGTGGATATACCAACTTTACTGATGGTGGACCTCAGAGAAGTGAGAAGATTAAAACATCTGAAATTTAGAGTGTGGGACATCTTCTTCCAAAGTGGCAACGCCAGTACTCGAGTAGGTATTACAGGACAAGTCTGGAACGATTTGAAAACAACCTTTACTTTGGCGAGCTTCGAAAGTGGCGAGACCCATACGTGAAGACCGTCCTCAATCACCTAAGTGCGGGTGTCAAAGCGTACTCAACAGGACGACGTTCGTCACAGTTGCTTGTGTCCAATATGATACAGATGGAATCATGACGTACGCTTGGTGAATAGATGCTGTCGTTTAGAAGTGTTTCATACTTCTTATCATTGGATCTGTGACAAATGGAGGTGAGGCTGTCGTTATCCAGCTGTTGGTGATTTGCATGAGTTCATTAGATTGGCGATGACGAAATGATACATAAGATGGCTCCCAAACCTTCTTGGTGGGTAGAACCAGAGCACTAGTACGACATGTTACTGATTGACCTCATGTACTTTTGCAATACAAGCCCGTTGAGTCTTTGCAAACGAGTCATTAAATTTGCCAAACCAACTTGATACATTTACTTTAAGTCTCATTGTCTTGGTTGTGATGTGTTCCGACCTCAATCATTAGAATTGACACCTTTCCCGCATGCTTGCCAAAGTAAATATCGTAACATGAGGTTGAAATCACATACACTGATTTGCTGGTCTCATGTGCAAAACCTAATTGATTCTCGATAGTTCAGTGCTTCCATCATTACGATTTAATTAAGAATTCAATGCTTAGAGCATCCATGTTCGTTTTGTACCTTCCTGTTGATATGCTATTGAAAGCTCTATTGACACATATATTGAAGATTGGCAAATCAAATAAAGTCAATTTATTAAAATTTTATGTCGCAAATTCAAAGCAAATCTAATGAAAATTCAGTACCCATAGTTCCGCCTGAGGAGAACTAATGGGGTAAAGAGTGATACTTAAGTACAAACGGTGGGTAAGCGCAGAACGCGAACATGTTTCACCTTGTGAAAGTGAGCGAAATGTATGATATGTGATTGTACTGAATGAATGATAGAGCTTGTATGAGACGACAAGCCACAAAGTGTGGTGATGTTTTATGAAAAGTAGGTTAAAAAATAGAAATTGTAGAATGAATGAAACTGATCTCGAACCTGAGTTGCAAAGTACGAGATACGGAGAGCTTGAATACAGGATTAAAGGAGCCATTTTGGCTTCATAACTGACGTGAACGGGTTCTATAACTTCACTCGGATAGCCATAATCTTCTTTTTTATTGAGGTATAAAAGAGGTGTGTGTCTGGGAGCGAGAGGTCTGGCGTTACTGAAGTTTTTCGTGTTCAGAATGGATTCTCGTTTAAATATAGCGCCATCAATTTTGGCTTCAGACTTTGCTCTCCTTTCAGATGAAGCGAGTGCAATGGAAGAGGCTGGAGCGGAGTGGCTGCATATAGAGGTAATGGATGGTCATTTTGTGGCGAACCTTACTGTTTGAACCTCTATTGTGAAAGCGCTGCGGAGGCATACGGAATTGTTTTTGGACTGTCATCTGATTGTATCAGATCCTGTGCGATGGATAAAAGACCTTGCAGAAGCAGGCGCAGACGGAGTCACATTTCATATCGAGAGAGTGGCTAAGGGACTAGAAAAGTGCGAGGTACCAACTGAGGAGGAGAACGTGGTGTTGAAGGAATTATGTAACCGAATTAAAAGGATGGGAATGCAGGTTGGAGTTGCATTGCGCCCGAATACGACTATAAAGGTCGTAGAAGCACTTATGAAGGAAGGAGTTGTAGATATGTTTTTGTTGATGACGGTGGAGCTAGGGTTGGAGGACAGGCGTTTATGGAGGGTGTTCTTGATAAGGTGCGACACGCAAGGGAGTTGTACCCAATAATAGGGATACAGGTGGATGGGGGTATTAAACTGAGTACCGTGAAAGGAGTAGTGAAGGCCGGTGCAAACATTTAAGTTGCAGGATCTGCCATCTTTGGCTCGAGTAACCCAGCTCATGTCATAGCTGGTTTTCAAAAAATTGGTTAGAGATAGTAGCATAAAATTATTGTTTATTACAATGTTACCTTTATGTGTTATCAAAACTATATTCTCCGTCTCCATTGGAGATGTATTTCTCTTGTGTCACAACTGGGAGAGAATGTAAGAGAACATCAATATATCTCCAGTGGATGTTGAGAGGGAGGGTGATCTACTCTACGTGCTATCATTATTACCAATCCGGTGTGGAGTGGTGACATCTTCCTGTTTTGTCACAACCCACACAGGATGTGACAGAAGAAGAAGATGCTCCCACTCGAGACGGATGGTGAACTACTCTAAGTACAATCACTACTCTGCAGCTTGCCTCCACTGCGGACATCTTCCTGTTTTGCCATAACCACCGTGTAAGGTTATGGCGGAAGAGAAAATATCCCCGGTGGAGGCGAGGTGGGTGGGGACTATGTGAGCGCGAAAGAGGGGACAGAAGGGTGACGCTTAAATAGTGGAAGGTGCGGATGTGTACAGTAGATGTTTTGGCGGAAAATGGGATGAGGGAAACAGGGACAATCATGGTGCTGGATAGAGCCCATGCGATTGGACAGTGGGGATGGATAGCACAGCGTAACTCGATTGCACTGTATCGCCGAGAAAAGTTCGATCCATCTACTACTTCTTCTTCTGAAGATGTCGAAAGGATACGTGAATGATGAAGAGCTGTTAGAGCTGTTGGAGGAGAAAGAGGTACCGCCGACGCCGTCCCCAAGGCGGGAAGAGGACGTGATGACGGCGGCTGGTCGGATGTCGCAGAAGAAGGAAGTGGCCGATGAAGGAAAGAAGTGTGAGGCGAGGGAAGGGGATGGTGATGAGCCAGGACGTTAAGGGAAAACTAAAAGAGTTTTCAGGAGACTTGCAGGCAAGGTGACTGGTGTAGTAAGGTAAAATGACCAACGTCATTGAAAAATAAGTAAGTTTTTTTCTTTCACTGATATTTCCATAAGTGTGATTTTTTGAAAAATTTAAATTCCTCGAAAGTGCCCTTACATTTTATTGAAAGGCATCAATTTCATTTACCACCGCGTGATCATTCAATGACAGTGGGTTTTGCTAGGGAGGGTGGAGAAGGGGGTAGAATTGGATGTGGACGGGGTCGCAATGGAGAGAAGAGGTGCTGTGCATTTGAGTCAGTTAGAGGTTGGAGACCAGATGGAGAGTGGGGTCGGAGAGCGTGACAGGGAGATGCGGTTTGTGGGGGAGATGAAGGAGAGGGTGGTGATGTCGGAGTTGGTAATGAAGGAGCCAGTGGACAATGGCATTGTGGAAATTGTAACGAAAATGGGCTGTGTGGTGCTGAGTGGGGGTGGTAGTGGTGTTTTGGTTGAGGCGATTTCGAGCCTGCGGAATTCGTTGTCGGTATTAGGAGTGGAGATGAGGAATCATGTGTATGGGATAGTGGAGTGTGCAGGAAGGAAGGTTGGAAAGTTGCGGGAGGAGAATAGAGTTCTGAACGAGGGGTTCGACGTGCTGGAAAAGGAGGTGAAGGAGGTTGGCAAAAGGCAAAGATTGGTGCAAGAGGAGACGGTGAAAGGACGTGTGGAGGGAAAGACGGAGAAGGGAGGTACGGGAAGGGTGGTGCGGTTGGGGATGGGAAGAGCCGTCTGAAGAAGAGGCGTAAGGAGGTGGAGGAGGTGGTGGAGGAGGTGCCGCGGGAGGGAGTCGAGGCTTCGGTGTTGACTGGGTTTAGGAGTGTGGGGGATGCAGCGCGGACTGCGAAGGGGATTCTGAGCGGACAGGAGGAGAGAAGGTTGAGAGGGATGTGAAGCCGTTTTGGGGCGAGGGGGGTATACAAGAATGGGGAGAGTTGCCCACCTGACTTCTACAAAATGACGTTCGCGGAGACGGAGAGGGAGGATGCGAACGCGTGAGGGGCGAGAAAAGGGTAAAGAGTGGGAGTGGTGTGGACTGGGAAGAAATGGTGGGATGATTGAAGTGGGATGAGTTGCGATTGGCATTGCAACATGGAAGAAAATGGAAATGCAAACTAGCACGATCGCAGATTTGAGAGAGGGTCGTGGAAAAGAGTGAATGGGGCGATGCGGCGAAGTGGAACCTCTACAAAAACTAGGAGACCCAAGAATTAAACTGCGCGAGACGGAATTTAATATTCCAAAATTTCTTAACTTTTTGAGTGCCAGCCTCTGCCACCCCCCTAGCGCGCCCCAAATAGCCTAAAACCTAGCCTAGTTTCCAAAGCGAACAGACTATATTCCACTTTGTACAACACAGACGGTGCGACGGACACACAAGTGCCAGAATTACACTCAATACAGAGCGGAAGCGATACCTGAGCCAGGTGAACAATTGTCAACGACGAGGGACAAAAGAACAAAAACAAAAAGAAACAAAACAAGAACAGACCGCCACAGCTGCGAAGACAATCAAGTATTCCAGAAATGGCGAGACAAGTGCTTCCTAGTTGCCCCTGACGGGTAGTAGTGCCGAAACCACTCCTGGCTACTCTTCTGGAGGAGTTGTAGACCTAAGTAGGCAGCTATCTACTATAGACCGATCCTAGACAGAATACGACTCAGTTGTCCATTTACTTGGAGGCTCAAGGTTGAGATATCCGCAGCATATATACTAGTACTACTTTATCTACGGTGCACAGCTCCCGCGGGTTCTACATGTTGGAGCATAATTCTCAACGGGCGTGGCACGATTATCTGCAGGCCAAATCCAAAATGTGGTCGACTATCACACTTCCTACGAGGTATTCACCTATTAGGGTTCCACTAAAAACATCTCAAAATTAACCAAAATGAGATGGAGTTTTCATATCTTAGCCATGTCACCGCCCATTTTCACCATCTCATTATGAGAACCAAGATACATTCGATAGCGGAAAAGCTATTGCTCCACAAATACTTTGATACGTTTCTACGAGTGCTCGTAGATGACTTTCGAAAACCTCAGAACGGAACATCCGTACTTTGCAATGATAATCGACTTCGACGTATATGAGCGTACTTTACATTCTTCACCACTGACTGGCCTGCTGCATCGAAGGCTTTAGGTTACGTGGGCATACGGCAACCGTTTTCTTCAGCTTCTGTCTGAAGCTGAAGGATTATGTGCCTTCGTTGAAGTCATCTTATGCCATTCCTGAGATCCCAAAAGGAACTATGCAGGCAGTGATGTACCCTCGCCAGAAGAACCGACAAGAATATAGTTCATGTGACATTATAGACACCACCAAAAGAATCAGACTGAGCTATTTCATTGTACGCCTCGTTCTCATGGTTTAAAGACCCCTTCCTTTGGTATTCTGGACCGCCAGAAGGCTCACGAAGATCATATGCGCAAAAGAATTCATCACACGCTAAACGGAGTTCAACAGTAAGCAAGGTAGCGTCAGAAATCTGTTGTTTCATCTCATCAGACGTGGCACGTGTAAATTGGTGAATCTTTTCACAACATTGAGACCCATTTTTCTGCGAGGTCTTCCCAGTAGTATGAGAACGGTAAACTTATCGCTGGGAACAATTTCCATTCGAAATCGATCGTTTCCCTCTTCATCGGGGCATATACGTAGAGAAACAACTTTCCGCGTGATTCTATTCCCTGGTATTCATTTGGGTGCTCTATGTACTGACTGTGTCTGGTGCAGGGGCTCAAGTGCTTAATCCGAGCCTCTTTTGCGCCGAAATCTGATTTTTGTCGTATCTTTGTCGCATCTATGCCGCATGGATGGTTGATTTATGGGTGGTGGCCGCACACCACAGGCACAGTTTCAATCTCAAAAATTACGTTCTTTCATTCCGTTACATCTGTCATGATCAGATATACATTTGGCACTCATACGACACATATAATGCAAAGATAGGACTTATATACCACCGTGCGCCAAACGAGGCATAGATTAATCAACTGAACCCCTATATTATACAACAAGCTCACACACACCACCCAAACGTTCAACTGGAATGGTCGTTTGCAGCCGCAAGTGGCGGGGGGGGGGTTTCTCGCGATTGAGAACGTTAGAATGTCGCAATAGTTTCAGGCCATGAATAATTGGCCATGAGCTATGCACGAGATCGAAAGGTAAAGCTGTCCTTTTAACATGCATGTCATTAAGAGCGAGATTCAACGCGCAAAGTACTATCTTTTGATCAGCAGCCTTTGCACCCCAAGCGTGAAAGTACTTTTTCGCTGGGTGGACTAAAGACAAGCTCAATGCCTAGAGCGTGACAAAGCGCTGTAGTTCGGTCAATAACAGCTGTTGGAGTCGGTCTTCGGTCATCTAGTATGAGGTTGAGGTCTGGTTGGAGCTCTCCAGACCTCACTTTCGAAAAAGCAAACTAATTGTCTGCTTGTTCTCTGCTCCAGAAGGCAGTGTAACGTCTTCAACATGTGACACCTTTAAAACAGTTGTTCTATCATTTGGGTTTGCACGCTGCGTAAACTTCTTTCGCATCTTCTTACGACGTTCTTCGTTGTCCTCATACCGGCGACCAAATTCTTTACAGGCACGACAGGGGTTCTCAGTCTTCAATTCCCTCAAAAATGTACCATTCTCTGCGCCTTTGGAATTTGCACGTTTTCCTAGGATAGCGGTCTGGACGTTGGGAGGTTTGACTTTCTACGTCTGCTTCACAATCACTCATATGGCTGAGCGACATCATAGCGTCCTGCAAGGAGAACATCGGTTTACCCACGCAAGAATTCATCACACTTTGTTCAACTTTATTGAGCTTTGCAGGAACAATGACCGCATTTTGGTTGTTAACGGAGCTGTCATGTACCAAAGAGTCAAGGAGAAATTTTATTTCCATGCGCGACAATCCCACTTCAGAAAGCACTGATTTGTTGCTACACATATTGTGGTTCGATGTAAGCTGTAATTTTTATACAGTTTATTGTCTTCTGAGAACTTTTGGCATTGCGCAGTATCATTACAACAAACATCTGTTCGTGGCTGTATTGAATCCATTCGTGTCTGCGCTCTACTCTGAAACACATCATTGAACCTGTTGGTAAAGAAATGAATCTTTTCCCCTGGTTTGCGGATGCACGCAGAGATGGCCGAAGAAAACTCACTTCGCGTTTTACGATCTCCTTCGGGCTCTTCTTTGCGATAAAGTTCAAGATTGATTCAATCATTGCCTCATTTTTCTTGCCGTTTTCGTTTCCATCAAGAGAAAGATTTCCGCTTCGTTGAGCTCGGTCCAACGGAACCTGTACTATAGCATACCATGAGAGATACACTAATAGACCTGCACCCTTACGGACGGCATTTCATTTGTTGTAGACTGCTGCAAAGCGATGCATCATTTACATCCAAACGCGTAATGCTTTGTGATATTGGACTTTAGAGGTAACATTTGTGACGAATTTTGGCGCACTACTTATGCTCCCTCCAGATTCAGTAGCGACAACTTCATTTGGGCCCATAACTGTGGGAACCGCGGCAGTGTGGTGGGATATGATAAACTTGGGTCGGGAATACTGAAGCGAAGGAGAAGCACTGATCAGCATCAAAGATGAGTCGGTGTCGTTATGACTCCGATCATCCTGTTTACTCAGTCCCCACCTTCGGACTGTCTTAAAGCTTTGCGTTGGGCCCATTCGCTTGGACAGTACATCACGGAGTAGCTGCTTCCAATTCAGCACGTATTGTCAATGCAAACGTTACTGATTCGCGACGTGCTTCATGGCAATGGAAACATTAGATCTCGATCTACTAACTGATGCAACCTACAACAGTACTAATAAACAGCTCATGGATGCCAAACCGACTTCTCATTAAGTGCTTGCAAGGTAAAATTGTAGCCATAAATCGTAATTTTACACTGGAGTTTCCTCGCCGGGCATATGGAGAGCACCGGAAGCAATCCCAAAAGCTGTATTATTTACTTTAAGCCAACGTTATTAGTATGTAGGACAACTCTATCTTGAAACCTACTCCACGTGCACGTAAAATAATAAAGTAGACAATTTGAAGTATTGAATCGCTATGGAGTGTGGTTTACATTACGAATTAGATGGGTTGCAAACGCGCTGTCAGATACTGAAGCCGTTAATTTTGGTACTTTTTTGTTCCCTTAGACATTAGAGACAACATTTTGCAGAGTAAAAGCAAAGCGGTAACTATGACTGACTAAATACCTTCATATCAGCAAATAATTTGACTAACTTAACGGCTAACCACTTCTTGAGATAACGTGTACAAGTATCATACGCATCCAAGTGTATAACGCCCAAACCAGTCTCAAGATATGCGTGACTACTTTTTCAAAGGCATGGAACGTACCACATTGTAGAGTTTGGATGTGAACCATCCAATAATGCCCGATCAATCTGATCCAAGCACCAATCGGACTCCCCTTTCAGCAGCTGCCGTTATTCAGACACATGCCGCACAACAATTGAAACGCCGCCGGCCGTCACAAAAAAATGGTGGAAGCCTCCAAGTTTTCCGTATAGAGTACACTTGCCCCCAAAATTATATGAGATGGTTACCGTCCACACTTTCACTGTCAAATGTGCAGCATCTTTCGAAAACTGAAAAATCGTACTCTAACAGAAATATTGTGCTGCATTATGAGACTTATGGTAGAAGTCTTTTTGAAAAGATCCAGAGTTGCCTGCACTGCAGGCAACTCTGGATCTTTTGTTCAGCAACACTGAACGCCAGTTTCGCTACATTATCAAAAAAGCTAAGCGTCAGCAAACTTTATGGGTCATTGCTTCAGATATTGCTTCTTTGGGTCGCGAAAGAACAAAACTGTATGGCAAAACCACTCGGCAGGCGGATACGGAAACCACACGCGCGCATTAAACACTCATGGACTTCAGCCGTGCTCCCTGCGCGGGGCGGATGAGTGGGAGAGCCCTCTGTTGAAGTCGAAATGTGCCGGGCATAACTGCTGGAGACCCCTTCCTTCTTTACTGACAGAGAAGAAGCGCGAGAATTTACTGATGGGGCAGGGCCAGAGATTGGAGAAACGCCACAAGAGTGGGAAGATTCGTGCAAGTGGTACGCAAAAACGGGAAAATGGGAAATCGGGTCGTGTATACGAGAAAGAACTCAAGAAATAGGAGTTGATGGTAGAAACCACAGTAAGTAGACCTGTATACACAGAACGAAACACACTAAAACCCTGGGAAAATAATTAAAGAATGTTAAACACAGAAACAAACAATAAAAAGAAGTCAATAGCACCATAATATACGAACAGTGGTTCTTCGACGGGCAATTGGGGATATCTACACCGGAACAGTGACGACTCTCCTGGATATGGCTGTTCATCAGCGGGGCTCTTTAGAGCCAAGATTCTCCATGTTGGGGGTTTACTCAGTGGGGGCGACGGCGGTTGCCGTCGCCTAAATATTATCACTCAGTTACCGTAGATTACTAGTCATTGCTGGCACCGTGACCAGTATTGGCCACATATGTCTCATTTTACCCCCTTTGATCAGACGGCGTCCGTCCAGGGCGGACACCCTGCATGTCTCCGGAGACCATATTCTTCTCCGGTAGACTCCCAAAATGGGCCAATTTTCCGTGGCGATACTCATAAATGAGGGAGTTACCGTCATAACGGATCTCATAGTTACTCAGATGAAATGAATATTTGATTGAATGCACTCAAACTTTTGATTGTTTGGCGGGAAAAAGTAGTCAAGATGAAAGTAGTTTGAAGACTTGTGTCTCGCACAATTTGATTGCAGTCAATATTTTGAATGTGCGCAGCGTTCAAAAAACATTTTGCCTCTACAGTTTGACTCCAAAGAGCAGGGTAAGTAGTAAGAAGGAATCAAAGTTTGACTGCCAAACATTCAAAATTTTGACTTGATTTGAATTCTTTCTCCCAATTCCACGTAAAACCAACTCACCTCTTTTTCGGTCAGTATCATTGATTCGTATGGGCAGTCAAGCCATGCCACATGCCTGCGCTGCCCCCAGGCGCTCGCAGAACGGTTCGAACATAACGTCGAGGCTCTGTGGCATCTGAAAAGGCGCCGCCCGTTGCAGTGGTGGCCGGCCTGGTGCCCATTGAAGCGCCGGCGCAGCGGCCATTGCAACGCTCGGCGTTCTTGCTGCTTTCCTCCAATCGCTACCCATCGGCGCTGTAATTGAAAAAATCGATCAAGAGGGCTACTGAGAGTGTGAACGTTGATTACATCGGTTCGGCTCCTTCTTCTACGAAGGAAACGAACGTGGTCGATTTGTGGGCACTCGACGCAATGCATCACGAACGATTCTAACTCTACAATGGGCACATTTGGTATAATGGCGATAGCCAGAGCGGGCATATGCGAAGGGCGGTACACACGTCACAAGCACTCTCACTCGAAATGCACCCATGTTTTCGCTCCGCCGTTTTGTTCTCAATTTCCGAAAGCGCCGAAATGGACCTCAAACCAATATCCACACTTACCGATGCATCGTCGACAGTCGCTTGAATTTGTCAAAATGCAACAGTTTGCCAAATAGATGGCGCCCATGCTTATGCCACACACCTGCATTCCATGCGTCCAAAGTATGTGGCGGCGGCGCTGGCCGCTGTGGTACGCACTGCGCATTGCAAGGAGCTCATGCTGCCGCAGCGGCGTCCATGCATCCACAGCAGCTCCAGGTGATGTAGTCACCGCGAAGTGATGACTTACCGCCGCATCCGCCATTGCACCACGTTTTTATGCGTTCTGCTCGTATGAAATAGATTTATTCTCTCTAATCTTCTGTTCCTCAGCAGCACTTCTCGCCTTACTTGCGTCAACCTGGGAAGATGCTCATGCACACTGATTTGTTCAAATGGAACTTGCTGCTGGCAGTGACGGCATCGTTGTACAATGAAGGCAACCAGCATTGAGTTCCTTGCTTCTCGCACATTCAGAAGTGTTCTTGACCCTTATGGCAACCTGAATATAGCCTTGGAATCTTTGAATTTGAACCAGTAGTCACCAACATGAATCGAATTTGCGGCAGCAGCTTCGTGTCTTTTACATAGAATCTAACTGTGATGTGTGGGCATTAACAGAATCGCATGGCTTAACACCTTGCCTTCGTTCTGGACACACTTTTGGACTTACAACGTGAAAACTTGAGTGCCAGGACAGCTAGCTTTACCAAAGAGGAACTTATGCCAACGAAGCCAAAAGAAATCACTTCTCCCAAGAACACGAGATGCAACGCGAGTTAGAGATCAGCAAGCTCTTCGAGATCCAAGACTTGTTTTCCCATTGCAGCCTCCAGCATAATGTCCGTCTGTGGAGAAGTAGAGCATAGCATTTGGGATGGAACCCGTGACTTCCACTTGTCGGATTTTTAATTCACGAACGTTAGCAGGAACATGCTACAGGTTGCAGTGAAAGAACAGGTACATGTAAACAAAGGCGGAATCTAGTCTGTTCCTCCCCCCAGACAAAGCCATCCGGCTTCTCAAAAATCGCGTTCTATTTGCGCGGACGATGCGGGATGTCCGAGAACCAATCTTGCAACTATGCTCAAAGTATGATACGTAGCTTCTCTCTTTCTCCACCAATTCAAGAGCCCCGTAGAAGGCAAGGCCACAGACCTGACTTTTTTACTTGCACGTTAAGCATCTACCTCTCCCTCTACCACATCTGTCAGTGAACTCTGACCCTGATTCATATCCGACTCTAGGTTAGCAAATTCCTCAAAGTCTCATAGCTTTTCGACCTTGGATTCCTTTCAATGGCTGTATTTGTTGCTAAAAAGTCTGTAGCGCTCTATGACTGCAAGTGCAATTTTTCCGCATCCCTTTTTTTGGCAACATAAACACACAGATCAACGATAACATCTTTAATACTTGTTCGTTGCTGGTTAGCTTAGAATTCCTCCACAATAAAATTGGAACAGCTTAGTCCCCGATACACAGCATGCAGAAATACCTGCATTTTCAAGAGTAGCGATCGAGAAGTCGGGTTATACCCATCGTAAAAGCGCTTCTTTATTGCGTCCCGCAAAATTTTGCGAGTGTATGTTGATAACGGACACAAATCATTGACATCTCATAGAAGCGCGGAAAAGTTCTTCGAGAAGAACGTTGCATCCGACGGTTTATAAATTGCCAATGGAACATTGAAATCTAACAAAAGCTTTTTCAGACCACAGAGAGCTGAAAACGAGTCAATGCCAGCAGGATAAGAAATAGCCTGTGCCTGACCAATAATTTTGCTCACTGGATACATCAAAGAAAAGATCTCTACAAGTTTTTGTTCCTCTTACATGACGGGAAAAGATTTGAGCTCATTGCTCTCATAATGATTCACCAACGCTTCCCAGATCTGTAAAGAGGGCTGAAACAGCTGCACTGTAGACAGCCAACGATATGGTACATCTGAAAGCAGTCGTAACCACATACCAGTCCTGTCGATTTTAACTTTCTCAAACTTTCGCTTCATAGTTTGTCTCTTGTTTAGATGTTCACTACTTTTCTTCACGGCACTCTAATTGAACTTCGAGAAGAAATATTTCTCACACTACCACGTTGCAGAGCTGTTCGAAATGCGTCCACCAAAGCACAGTAAGTAAATGAGGAAGGCACGAGTCCTATTTACGAGGCAAAAGCGAACTGCATAATCTCCGAATGTCAGAGCTGCCGTTCGCCGTAGATGAAAGAAGATACTTAGTGTCAATGTTAAATTCAATAAACAACTTGTTCAACCATAGTTGCAGAATGTCCGAGAACCGTTCGCTTGCAGCCAAAGTTTTGTTCGTATTGTCGGGAGAAATGATTTCATAAGCCACGTGGGGTGCACAAAAAACAGAGGCAACCCGCAAAATTTGTCACGTGACGTAAGAAATTTCCATAGGTCTACATTACAATGTAAAAATAGTATTGAAGCGATCCCAACAGCAGCTTTAAACTCGTGTTACAAGTGCAGGGTAGTTGAATTTTACATTTCAACAATGTTTTTCTTCATAATAACCGCGTGCACTGATGAATTCAACTCACTTCTATGACCCAAGAACCATGCAGACATTCTAAACTCAGGGCATGAGGCCAACGAGAAGGGCAAGAACTTTCTGATTACCAGCTTGTGAGGTTATGAGAGTGGTACCATGTAGCATTGATGCTTGGAAAGACAGGCTTTTGTTTGGATATATTGGAAGCAAGATCACGTTTGGAAATATGCATTTTTTTTAACGGTTCGAAACAAGTTTGTGTTGCTTTTTCAAGTGATCGGTAATATTGGTGTAACTTCGACAAAGCTTGATTCGACTAGTACAGCTTCCTACCAAACACTTCCAGTTCTTCTCGTCTATAGTAATATGTTGCACAATGATTCCAGCATCGAAAATGACTGAACGCGTTGATCTTTCAGGAGGAAACGGCACAATTCGAAATGACTCTTCCGGAACATATGAGCACAATCGATCAGGATACATATGTGACTTTTTGTTCGCAAACGAATCTGCATTGTTTGAAACATCTGCATTAGAATTCGTTTGGGTAATTGTTTCCGCAGAGCTCTGAAAAGTATTATCATTCGTGTGCAAGTTCATGTTGTATTCTGGGTGATGGTTTGATCGTTGATCACACTATGTGAACAGCTTACGCCAGATTGCGCGATAAACGCATCAAAGACAAGAGCAGCAGAGAGAAATAAATTATTGTGTTTTTGAATTATATTTATTATTTTATGCAATGTTTTACTTCGTTCAGTTGGAATGTTTTTTCGACATGGTTTGACTGGTGGTACACTCGATATTTGGAATGCTATCTTATTTTGAATGGATGCGTGAGAAAGCGGTTGAAAGCATTTAAAGTACTTGAATGTCATTTTTGTGAAATATTTAAGTGCAGCCAAATATTTGAGTGGTGTAAGCATTCAAATTTTGAATACATTAAAACATCATTTAAATGACTGTAAGCAGTGCTTTGAATGTATATCGTGTCACGGAGAGTCAAAAGGACCAGCATTAATTTCATCCGAGCATAGTTATGAGACGCATTTAGCGGTTTTCCCCACTAATGTTTTTTGTTCTACAAAACCCTACAACCTCCACAACAGTTCGACCGAAAATACCTCAAACTGATGCATTTGTTCTCTTTGGGTGTCTCAGTGAGATCTCTTTCTCTGGAATTGGTACCCCAGTTTTTCAACGCTTTATCGACATCATGAGAGGACGTGTTTATTTTGCAAGCAAGCAGATATTGGAAATGGTTCTATTGAGCACGTACAGGGCAATTTGCTACAGTTTGAGATGTAAAGTTATCAAGCGAAGACTGGATCGCTTATATTCGATGAATGGAGTGCATCTTTGCGCGCACCAATTACGGGTGTGACGTGGCATATTTTGGACAAAACAAAGCTGCTGCGCTTTATTCCGGTTACCATCTTGAACTTCGAAGGCTTATCAAAGAATGTCCAACATTTGTGCGACTTGTTTACGTGAGATTTTTTCAACTAATCCTCTTGTTAGATCAGATGATATTTGCATATCTACACTGACTACAGATAGTGAACCTGCTACACCAAAGGCCGTAGACTCGTGTACTGAACAGACGTGTGGTGTTCGCTGTGTTCTTCACAAGATGGTACTACGTCTGTGTTTCCCGAACGCTATGTAAAGAGGCTAGAATGCTATTTTGTGGATTGAATCGTTAAAAAATGTGCAAAGAATTGAATGAACGGCTATGTGCAAGACAAAAAAAAATTTTTTTTGGATACCATACTTTCATTTATTCAAGCAATACTACAGAATTTGTAGAATCAGTGAAAGCAGACATAATTGCTAGTTCACCTCCATGACATGAAAGTTTTTGTACCTAGTATACTCAGACGGATTAGGTGGTAGCTCGATCTGGAAGCTACCAACGGCACTTGCATACTTGTCGATTGCAAATAAACATAAATAATGAATGTAAACTAACTCTGGCTAGTACAACATTCATGTAATGGTAGTTGCACACATCCATTCCCCCACCGCTTTTCTACCTCCATCAACCCGGCAACTACTGTATCACCTCAATCAAAGTAAAGCACCTTCATCTCCTTCCTCTACCTCCACATCCGCGAATGATAGCGTACGAAATTCTTTCCCATCATCATTCTCAACGGTTTCCTCCTCATCCTCCACAACATCCTCCCAGCTCCACTTCTCCTCGTATCCAACAACACTGCTCCCTTTCCACACCGGCTTCGGAACAGTCCTGAACCCAACCCGTGTCCTCTTCTTACTATCCCCTTTTCCTTTCTTGTTCTCCACCTTCGGCTGAATTTCATCCTCTTCTACCCCCACACTCCTTGGTTGGATCGGCCTCTTCTCGCTAACCTTCCTCTTTAGACCTCTCTTCCTCACCAATTCTCCCTCCATCACCTCATCCGCCCCAAAACTATCCGTCGCAGGTACAATGTCTCTCGCATTCTCGTCCTTGCTTCCGATGCACACTCCTACCCCAACGCCGTTCACGATCTTCGTCTTCGGCGCCGGAGTTACCGGCGTTCCCTCCACACCCCCTACCCCGCCCTTCTTCCTCCCATTCACCTCCTTCGAGCTCCCCTCCAGATTCTCAATGCGTTTCATCATCTTCTTCTGCTCCTCTTTCGTCCCCCTCAGTTCCCTTACCACGAACCCTGTCACCTTCTTCGTCAGTCGACCTACGTCCTCTCCCATGCGCGTCCCCATCGCCTCGGCACACCCCAGCACTGCAGAGGCCCACCAGTTCAGCTCGTCTTTTTCTTCCTCCTCCTCGAACACACTCTTTAACTTCTTGTGCGACCGTACCCCTTCGTCCGACTCCCACGGCCACCTAATGTTCGAACGCGAATCGTCATCGCTCATGGTCGCGTTGGTAGAAGATCTGGTAAAAGAGCAAAAGGGATATCGAAAGAAGAGAAATCAGGGAAGCCGAAAAGAACAGAACTCGCTGATCGTTCCTTCGCAAACCGATCACGGTGTACCAAGGGTAGACGCTTTCGTCCCATGACACTGTAGTACCGCCGCACCCGCTCATATCCGTCCAACCTCTGCATCGCAATTATTTTCATATTTACTAGCACAATTCTTCACTTTTGAACACTCTCTATGCTTCTCATTCTCCATGTTCTCCCAACCGTTGCGAGAAGGGCGTCCCTTTTCATACATGGTTCATACCAGTAGTATATGAAATGAAATCCTACCACTACCATCATATCATGATTCTTCCGTCCTCTTCATCGCCCTACGTTTTACTCTTCATGTACTCCGTCTCTTCATAGCTTTTCCATCACAGAAGCTAAGTTCGCCACTCGTTTATGAAAACCTTCTTCACTTCAAATTTACAAGCCTTAAAGGAAACAAAACATAGATATAGCTCCTTCGATACACCTCTTTATAGGTAATATCTGCTCGTTTCGTTCTCAATAAATATATCTTCTCCTCGCCCCTTCTTTCTTCATTTCTTCTCCTCTTTCCTACCTACTCACAGGCAGCAGAGCTCACAATGGCCTTCCAAAACACCCACAAGGTATCGCATGTACAGCTTCGCAACCAAACTGCTCTCATACCTATCCATCTCAACGCATTTCCCCATAGGACATACATCACCTTTGACGACTGCCTTCAACTGAAGTACGACGTTGACACCGGGGAAGCCACGGTTCGAGGAGTCCAGACCCTTTTATCCCCCGAACTGCTGGATGAACTCAGTGATGTTTATGACATACTTCACGAAGTTTCAAATCATGACCGAATCCTTGAACATCCTCCCTTCTTCCACACAATTGGGAATCTTTCAGAGCTACCCAACTACATGTCAGAGGCTCGGTCTTATTCACATAATCCCCTGAAAATGCTCTCGCTATCCTCTCTCTTGGCATTCTCCCTCTTCGTTTCAGTAGTCATAGGGGCTCTCTATGGGATTATAAAGCCTCTCACAACACACGCTCTTCTCTACGATCGCTCCTCCCGCCAAACACAACTGGGATTCACCATCCTGTACAGCATGCTCGAAACTATGTTTCACATTATTCTGTTTGAATTGGCATTCTCTCTTCACGCCACAAGGTATGGTAGACTCGCATATGGTCCAATGACTCCGTCGCACACATCCAGCACCGTTTCGGCACTGAGGAATAAATACCTCGGCATGGGCATCGGTGGGCTTATCGTCCTCAACCTCTCTGTCTTCGTCACCTATCAGCTCCGTCCTCCTCCAATCGATGTCATGGATTCTCTCAAAACTGCATGTATTTCCTTCTTCCCCGGCGGTTTCTTCTTCGGCTTCTTCACCATTCTCATGAACACATTTCGGATCTATTTCTCTACAAAACATACGTTCAACAACATAGTTCCGCTCTCCAATCGGGTGGTATACCGGAGAAGAGGGCTAAATCCGTACTGCCGTTGTATTCTAAACTCGTTCCGGAAAGCTTTGTTCCTTCAGGATTTCCTGCTTTCTATCAGACTTTTTCTGAACAGAGTGGTCCCAGTTTTCTTCGCACACACACTCTCCGAGTCTTTGGACCCCGAATCCTTTGGTTCGTACAGAGGTATCCCGCCCCTCCTCACAAACACCTTGTTCATTGTACTACTTGTATGCTCCGGAGTCGCAAAACACGCACCAAGAATCAACGCAAAGCGATACTTGTGCGCCATTGGTGAGCACCCTAGACCCCCGACACAACATCTACTGCCTTCTGGCTGACGTATTCACCAAGTGCGAGACAAGTAGTATACGAACATAAGTACATAACTGATACATGTTTCAACTAAACAGAATCTCTTCTCTACAAACATAGTTCCCACTTGTTCATGACGCTCTCCAGGATTGAAGTGTTTGGTATGGTATCCTATCTTACCCTTCAATCTTGGGTAGAGTCGTCGCTTCCACAATTCTTAAACTTTCTCTCGATTCACAAGATCATTTACTTCGAAACTATATTCGACACATAGATTACTACAAAGTTTCATCACATATTCACTCAGTCCTCTTCGCCATCCTCAAGATCGTTTTCAATCTCCTCCACTTCATAATTCTCATCTTCGTCATCTTCTTCATACTGTTCTTCCCCTTCCTCTACTATCACCTCATCATTTTCCTCCTCCAAATTCGACGGTTCTGGATTCTTCCTCTTCTCCTTCATACTAACCAGGTCTTCATCCTCCTTGAACTGAGGTCGAAAGTGTTGGTTAAGGTGTACCGCATCCGGGAGGTTGTATTTCTCAGGTACCATGTACATGTGGTAACGAAACAAGGGAATCTCGGGGAATCTTCCATCCTTATTTGAAGCGCCTGCATGGAACACATCACCTCTTCCAATAAATATAGACTTAGGCGGAACGAAAAACTTCCTCACAAACATCCCCCGTGCCAAACCTTCAAATGCCTTGGGAGTAACTGCGTAGTGTGTATGAGACCCTTCACATACCCAAATTGGAAACGACACACTTCCGGACACCATCATAAAGTACCCCGGGTTCTTCTTTTCTTCCAGCTTATCCTCATTCGCCAAGGTCGGGAAATCCGTATGTAACTGCTGCCGCTTGCATCCAACTGCAGTGCATAACACCCTCCCCCCCGTCTTCGGCGCATACATCCTCTCCTTTTCCACCCTATTATCTTGTAAACCCATTAAAGCACATATCTGTCCCAGTCGGGCATCCAGTAAAGCTCTCTTCTTCACAAGCACATGTCTTTCTACGGCTGCCTCCATGTCATCCACTATGCCTCTTCTCGTAGTCATGTACCTCCCACCATCTGCGTTGATGATCGGTATCCATGTGATTCGGTTCTCTGGTATCCTAAGGTCTGGAACCCTCTCGAAGTCCCTTCGGAAGAAGTCCAGTAATTCCACACTAACATCCCCGTCAATGAGCTTGCTCAAACTCTCTGTCAGCTTCACCAACTCTCCATCCGATGCAAAGCCGTCCAGAGTACAGAAACCTCTGTCTCGAAGCTCGACGTTCTTCTTCACAAAATAGACATACGCAAGAGAGTCGTTCTTCAGTGCATCCCCCCATAACGTCTTCTCGTCGACCTCCATGCCTCCCATTGCCGCGTTCAGGAGTTTATGGCCATGATACGCTGCATGCCAAAAGACTGCATGGTGCACACTTTCAAAGTCCTTGGGCTCCAACAAGTGGCCTCGGTGTTGCTTCTGGAGATGTATCGCATCCATCCACGGGTACACAGATTTAATGACATTCTCCACCCCAGTCGGCCACTTGCTTGGTAAGGTCTTCACCAACTTTAGCCACGAATCGTCACCTTCATATGCTACTTCTTCAGCCTTCTTCAGACCTGGCGCCAACACCTGCGGTACTGTGTCATCGAACGGGTCAGTGTCCTCTGCCTGTGAGACCACAATTGGTACTCCATCTGAGTCTGTGTCGCTGCCAATGGATATCTGATGACTTTTCAACAAGTTTCTCACCCCCTTCGCACCAAGACTCCGCAGATGACTGATAACTTCATCCTGAACAGATTGAATACCCTCCGTCCTTGACTTCTTCCGTTGATTAGGGTTCACGTCTCTCATTGCATTCCTTCGTCGACGGCTTCGTCTTGATCTCCTCATGCTTCTTGTCTTCGATGGCATATTCTCTTCACTTTCTACATCAGAGTCCTTAGAGCTCTTGCGCACTGGCGCTTTGGCCTTCCTACTTGCCGAACGTGTGGCCATTCTCTGCGTTGTAGACTCGTCTACCGCTTTGGTCTCAGACTGTGGTTCAGTCGGCGTAGTACCAGTGGCAGGTTTCAACATATCCACCCCTAAACTCTTTGCCAGCTTATCACGAGCAATCCAGACTCTTCTCGAAATCCTTCCTTCCCAGAGCTTCTTATTCGAAGGTACTTCAATTCGTGCTGCCTGTGTTGCAAGGTACTCACGAACGGTGCGCATTTCAAACTTTGTCACTTCCACCTTCATGGCATACGCTTCTTCCAATGTAACTTTCTTCTTCTTCGAAAGCTCCTCTGCCAAAGATTGAAGCCTCCTGCAGCAGATAAAGAAGTATTTGCGTACGTCTTCAAAACGACCCGTCAGTTTCGACACTCGCCTCCTGGAAAAGTATGCAACCACAGCGTCGAGCGTGAAGTGGGTTGTATGCTCATCCATGGTAAAGAATTCATCACTTGATATACAAGAAATTCCAATCTCATGGTAGTCTCCACAAATCCGCTCCAAATGTTCCAGCAATCCAGGACTTCTCGCCACCTTCAACCCCATCTCTGCAAATCTTGCCAAATGCTTGATATTGTACTGGCCAATGATACCGCAAACACTTAGTGCACCTGCGACAGAGGTCCTCGTCATCTTGCTCAAGTCCTTCTTCTCTTCCTCAACCAGGACCCTTATAAATGACACAATAGAATGCACCTTGTCAGCAAAACCCATAAGACGAGCTTGCTTCAATCCATCGTTTAGCACATTGCCAAGGCTCAAGATTTCCCTCGTGGTCATCTTCTGTCCATCTTTTCTCTTCCACAGCGAAACAGAAAGACCTCCACATAGATTCCTAATGTTGGGCATAGATTCACAGAGCTCTTTGAGTGCTACATGACGATGAGCTCCATCAATCAGCACACAATTCACTTTCAAGCGATTGTTCTGCACTATGTCCTTCTCGGACACATCCTGAGACAGAACAGCAACGCTCATGGTCCCAAGTGCCTGTAAGAAGCTTTTGCGTCCAATCTCTTCTTTCAGAGCCTCGACATGATTCCGGAACAACCCTCTCACAGTCATTTCAGGAACTTGAATGAGCTCAATATGGACTTGAACAGACACATACTCGTAATGATCTAAGTCAAATACCAAACTCGCTAAACTCGTATCGACATCATCAGGAGGTATCACATCACCTTCATCAAAGAGTTCATTGACGTTGCTTCCAAGGCTTTCCTTCACTAGAACCACGTCTTCGTCTTCGTCTTCATCCACGTCAATCACTTCTATTGTCACTCCACTGCGATTTCCAGCCTGAGTAATAGCTTCCGCAGTGCTGTTCCTCGATGCTCCAGACTGCACAATCGTAGCAGTTTGTTTACGAAATGCCGATACAGCACTCTCTGGGGTCGTGGTCATCTTGAATTCTTGCATCTGCTTTCCACCACCGTGAACGTTCGATGGTGTTTTCAGCTTTGGTACTGGCGCTTGTTTCCCGCCTTGGGGTCTTTTTAGCATTCGACGGGGTTTTCACATGAGCCACGTTCATCTGCATTCGCTTTCGGGCACTGGATGGAGTTTCAGGTTCTACCACTCGCACCCGTTTCCCAGCAGTATTCGATGGCTTCTCAGGGGCGACGAATTTGGAATTCGGAGCACCCTTGTCCCCTTCATCAGCGCTTACGACGTCACCCACCTTAGACATTAAGTTCAGGTCCCAGGCGTAGAAACCGGGCCTGTTCATGTCCTTCAATGTCTTCGGAACAGAATCTTCATCGGTACACTTAAAGGGATAGAGATAGGGAGTGTCAAGCTCATGAGATATCTTCGCTCGCCATATACCAACTACATCTTCCCCTGGTTTTCCCTGCAGAGCATGTCCATGCACTTCCCTTCTGAACGTTGTCTTCCCTCCACCAGCGTCCACTTAACGAGAACAGCTTTCCCAATCGCTGCTTTGTTCCCTCCTGCCCCTCCCAACAACAAGGTCACTTCTTCGCCTGGTGCGGGCTTCGACTTCATAGCTGTGGATGCGTTCCCCGTCGCTGCGTTCGGTTCAGCAGTTTTGGTCCCGCTCCGAAGTTGTGGTGCCATGGTTCGTCGAGGCTTTCTCACCTTTCGAGAGCGTCTCATTTGACCCTTTCCCAGTCCCCTCATATCCATTATATGGTGCCAGTGTGTGTGATATACACGAGTCCTGGTGTTCTTCAAATCGTACGTTTGCTCCCGTGAAGTTGCAACCGCTCGTGTTCGAATCTCCGCCCTTTCTCGCGTGAGCACAATGGACGCAACCACTCACGTTCAAAACGGCTGCAATGCCCACGTGAGCAGTGTTAGTACAGTTCCTGATGGTTATAAATAGTTGGATCAATGTCTGATTCCGTCCTGATTGACCACTGTCCCCGCCTTTCATCATCTTTGAACATCGCCCGAGCGCCGTGTGGAAACCGCGGTTCGCCGAGTTCATAGCCGAGATCATAGCTATGATCTCGGCTATGAACTCGGCGAGCCGCGGTTCCGGCACGGCGCATCTGACGAAACGCCACGTGTATACCGCCGAAAGGACCCCCCCTGAGGACCCCCTGGAGACCACTTCTACTACACAATGCGCACCAAAGCACCTGTTCTCACCCACACCACCACTACCTGGTGGTGTTGCTGGCGTTTATGTGGGCAGTGAATAAGTGACGCCCCGTCGATGGCCGCCGCCCTCCGTGCGCTGCTCCGCTCCCACCGCATCGTCTCTCCTCCTCAAGCCCTTCCCCTCCGTCTTCCACGCTTGCTACACAATGTGTCCGAAGTGTCATCCGCGTCTCCATCGCTCTCCCGTTTATTCGACGTTACTGCCCACATAAACGCCAGCAAGGGGTCCTCCAGGGGGGTCCTCAGGGGGGTCTTTCGGCGGTATACACGTGGCGTTTCGTCAGATGCGCCGTGCCGGAACCGCGGTTCGCCGAGTTCATAGCCGAGATCATAGCTATGATCTCGGCTATGAAGTCGGCGAACCGCGGTTCCCACACGGCGCTCGGGCGATGTTCAAAGATGTACGAACCCAGTGTTTTCTACGTTGGTTTTACATACTAGACATATAATGCACTGCACATACTAGGTGCCCCACCGGTTTGATGTGTTTAGATCCCACTCTCGTCTCTCTATTTCATTACCCGCTTAGTTCTCGGTAATCCGTCGCAACCGCGCTCTCCACCATTGTTTCCGACGCTTCCCGACGTTTCCGACGCTTCCCACCCATTTAAACATCTCCGAAACTTCTACCGTTTCACAATACTCGTTTACTTCGCGTCCTTTCCGATTCTCAGTTCTTACATGGCGTCCACCGGAAATGACGCTCCTCGGACTGTTAAGCAAGTGTGCTGGCCGATGAGAACCACGGCACGGTATCCTCTAGCGCATCCTCTAGCGCGTCGTTCGATTCAGCCAGCATGGCAACGCGTTTCTTGAAATGTTGGGGGTTTTCATTGAGTTGCAGATGCGTATGCCGCTTCAAGAAGTGGTACTGGTAATCCGCGTGAAGTTGGGTACACGGAAGTTGTGGAATACGCTGTATCAAACCGTGAACACCTGGCATGTGCACGAGAGTTCATCACCACTGCGGTCAAGGGTCCTTTCCAAAACTACTCCGCAAAAGAACTCACGAAGATCTGTCTGGACGTGCGTTTTCTGAGCAGGGTCTACAAATATACGCGTATCACTGATCTAGACGACGAGAATTCTGATCGGCGCGTGAGAGATTTGTTTACCTGGAGTCTTGAAAAGGATGTCGACAACGGTAACTCGTTCATAGAACGGGCTTTCTGGAATGACCTTTTCAAACGACATGGTCCAGGCAGTAAGCAGACGAAGAGAACTACGTTCAGGATTGGGCCTCCCACTCGTTTTCAGCAGTTACTCTATCTCTCTTTCGTGAAGCATATAACTTCGGAGAGAAATCTCCCAGCGGCGAAGAGAGGAAGGACCGGGAAGGGAACCCATAGAGCTGTGCAGTTCGTCGACGGCTACATAGCTTCGAATGAGACGCACGGGAGACGGATGGCACATGCAGTGCAAACGATTTGTAAGGGATGGGATTTCTTTGCCTCAACCTTAGGCTTTGGTGATGGTGAGCAGATGTTGCTGCCATACCTGCTTGTAGAAAAGAAGTCGCTTGGGTTCCATGTCATTGAATCCCGCTCTGTTGGGTACAGTCCGGAGTCAGCTTTTCATACGTTGGGGGAAGAACTGAAACCCACGTTGGATGTAACGACACCGTTTCTTGGGTTCATACTCTTCCGGATACTATCGACGCCAACTTACGGGAGTTGGCAAAGGAATTCTTGGCAGATTTCAGCAAGATTGTGTTGAATGGCTTCCTATACAAAATGTCCCCAACGTCAAGATGGAATTTGTTGGAAAGCTTCAGACCTGGCCGCCCCGCACGAGTACCACCCCGTTTCAATGTATTCTCCGAAGAGTACGTGTCTCCTATTCGTCAAGCGATGTCTGTACATAACTTCCAACCATCTCGACTTATCCCTAGGGCCGCTCCTTCAGGGCAGGATGGAGGAAGTAATACCGTCACGGTTAAGGTTGAGGACTCGATACAGATTCCGAGCTCCTCCAAGAGGAACGCCGCAGGGAAAAGCTCAGTTAACTCCGATGTCATCGTCATCCTCGATAGCGACAATGAAGAAGGTGATACACCTGGTGCCTCTGTTGGGGCGAAAGATAACGTTCCAGATGGGGTTCTCCCCCCTCATGACTTTGATGACACGCGCACGTTAAATGCTCTAGATGTGGTGCGAGGAAGCATGGAGAAGCAATTCTCAATGCATTGTGTCGGATATGACGAACTGGTGGAGGCCCATGGTACTATCTTCCCATCGGATACATCTTTGGAAGGCAACGTTCAGTTCGTGCTCACAGACCCACCATATGGCATCCGCGACAGCGAGTACGACGAATTGGCTGACGATGATATGGACAATACTGCGGACATCATGGCATCCATGCTTCGACCAGGAGGACATTTCGTTTTGTTCTGCAGTATCGACCAGTTTGGAGACTGGGAAGAGATTTTGCGAGAGCACAAGTCGGAGGACGCAAGCGGAAAGAAAACCGCATCATTCTTAGTGGATTCGACGCCCATGAACTTCATTCGTTCTCGTTCGAACCCCTTGAAGAACCCTGCGCGTAATACTACTCGCCTGTTTGGGGCGACGGAGTACGCCGTGCATGGCGTGAGGAATGGAAACCCGTACGCGGAACAGAAGGTAATGGTGAACTATCAGAACTTCAACTACGTTTCAGCTCGCTATCCTGGGCACTATTCTATCATTGACCAGGTTCCAAATCTTACGCCTGGGGAGAGTCTCCGATGGAGAGTGAAGAGTGGTAGAAGAATTCGAACCGCGAAGGCTCGTCCAGAACAAAAGTCGAGGCAGCTACTGATGGAGCTGATAGCGAGGTTCTCGAATCCCGGGGATGTTGTGGTTGATCTCTACTCCGGGACGTTCTCGTGCGCGCTGGCATGTATGGATATTGAGGGGCCTCGGCGTTTCATTGGATGTGAGCAAGATGAGCAGTGTTTCTCTCATGCCAAGCACAATGCTATTGTGCATTACGCAAGAAAGGTGTGGCGCAATGAATTGAAGATGAAAGAACCGGTTACGAATGAGGTAGTTCAAGCGTCTTATGTGGTGGATGCCAAATTTCCTGAACGGAAACGAAAGACTTCGACTATATGGAATGCACCCAAGGGATTCCCATCGTACCAATCTTTCCCATTCCATATCATGTCGTACCTATCCACCTATTGGAATGAACCTGGTCTTATCACTACGTACAAAGAGAAACCGTTCCATGAGTGGCCACTTGCCTTACAAGGGAAGATGACTACGTTGGACAGTCACACTTTACTCTCTGTCGAGGCGACATCGCTATGGCTCTATGTGAAGAAGTCGAATATCAAACATGCAGCAAGTGGAAATGGAGTATTTACGAGTAGGGCGTTTTCCGAAGGGGAGGTTATTGGATACTTTTATGGGACCTTGGTGTATCATGATCTAAGCCGACGCAATACCACACATTTGACGTATGGAGACGGAATGCTGGGGGCCACTGCATCTCGGTTCAGGAAGTATTGCATGCAAGTGAGGGTGAAGGGGCAAATGTACAACACTCTCCCGCATTATGATACTGAAGTCAACGCTGGTCATGCCTGGATAGTTCCTGCTCCTTTCTGTGTAGCGGGCTATATCAATGACGCGTCATATCGTGAAGGTGATGAGGACAAGGAATTGGAAGAAATGGATTCTAACATGGCACGCAAACCAAATGTATTCATTCGCCAGCCACAGAGTATCAGGCTACAACTTTGGGGCTTTTGGAGAACTACAGACTCCTCGTAGTCACGGCCTCAAGGGACATTAAGGAGCACGACGAAATTTACGTTGACTATGGACCCACATATCCTTGGGAAAGGTTAACCTAGGTTCTCAGACAATGTCCTTGAACTTCGTATGGGCTCAATGTAGTGAGAAAAGCTTTTTGTTGAAGTAAATTGTATTGAACACTTGTGCTATGATTGCAGAAATACTACTCATATGTACACTCAAGCTGTACTGTGTAACATATTGATGCATATAGTGGTATGAAAGATCGTTGAAAGTGCCGTACTTGTATATGCAGGGCGCAACATCCGGGAAAATCGGACCAAGTCCGGAATATGGACCCGGGAAAGGTCCAAAATTGAATGCCGATCCGCCACAAATGCTGCAGAATGCTTTTCTCCATATATGCAGTACGAGGTTAAATTCCCCTCCCCTTCACATATCAGTCCTGCACACCGAGTACGTGACCCTCACATATCACTCTCAATCATATACCTTCAGTATCGTTCACGTTTCTATATCTGTTCCGTAATACTACCGCGCACGAAGGCCGAAGGATCTCGGATGGCCCCTCAACGTGCGGAGCATGCAGGTGGTAAACCGCGAAAGGCATCGGTACCGCCGGAGCGCTGGGATACTGGGGTGGCCAAACGTAGGAGCGCGGTCGTCTCACGAAGTAGTGCTACTAATGGGAGAGGTAGCCGAGCCGAGCACCTCGTGCTGGACTTCGCAAACCAAAATCTTCATCTACAGTATCGGAAGTAAAACCGAGAAGGAGGTCAGGAGCTTCCACATGCACTACGGAACGCACAGTAAGTGAAACCGTTCAAGCCAAGGATAGTGCAATGCGTGGGCCTGTTACACGCCACATGGCTGCAATGGAAGAGCCAAGGGTCAGTGATGATGGAAATGTAGATGTCAAAGCGATGAAAGGAAATAAGAGAAGAACGGCTGTACGTCAGAATGTAAGGAGGACAAGAGGCAGTGGAGGAACAGAAGGTCCTCGTATCGATGATTGTTTCGACAAGGTGAGAACTGCGGATGACAATGCGGAGATGGAAACCGTGGATTGCGCCATCGTGAGAGCCGAACCTAGAGCCGAACCTGGGGATAGGGAGATACCCAGAAGCGCTGCCGGAACAGAACGTAACAGTTATGATTCGAGAAAAGTGAAGAGGAACGAGAAAATGAATGAGGGTGTCTCTCGTGCCAAGAAAGGCAGTGGAAGAAAGGAGCGGGAGTCCACGGACGCAGTAGATATCCCAAGTGACGTCGAGGACAAGGATAACGTGGAGGCGAACGATAACGTGGACGCCGGAAATGCAACGCATATGGCTCCCATCGAAGGCAGGCATGATTCCGTCCCTCATATTGGGTCCAGACACAAGGAAGACGAAGACGAAGACGAGATACAACCGACACCAGTCACAGGTGAGTCACAGAGAAACAGGTTCAATCAGGTCAGAAGAAGGACGAACCATGGAAATGAGAATAGACGGGTGGGGAACGATCGGCAACCTGTCATAGCAAACGCCCGTAGAGAAGTATGGAACGATAAAGATGTTGATCGTGGTGCTTTGTCACGGAGCTTTTCCCTGCATGGTGCAATGGAAGAAGATGAAGATGAATCCCTTACTCCGCGATACGAGCTTTTGGAAAAGATCGGGAAACTGAAGGGAGATCTGTATCGTACAATAGAGGACAAGCAAAGTCTGAAAATGAGCGTACGACTTGCTCAGAAGAACATAGAGCAACTGGAGGTTAAGGTCAGAGAACAAGAGGTTCTCATACACTCTTTGAGAGAGGCTCTCAGACGTGGAGGGAAAAGGAACGAACGTGACAGTAACAAGAGCAGGAAGCAGTACAACATTGACGTGAACGACGAGTTTGTTGGTGTTGCGAAGACCGTCTATGACTCCATACTTCAATACGCCAAAGACGAGACAAGAGAGCTATGCTTCGAGATGAGTATACCGGCAAGGAACTGGGGCAACCGAAGTGAGACAGTTGGACCTGAGAAAGACGACAGTGTGCTGGTTGTTGATGGGAAGGAGATAGTGCCACGGTGCCCAATGGATCTTGCCATGGAGATGAGGGCGTACACGCCATCCGTACGTGGTGGGGCGACCATTTGTTGATGCAAATTGTGGAGACGGAGGTAATGAAGCCACGTTGGGAATCTATCCGAGGAATGAAAATGGAAGATGACTGTGTGAAACAGTTAACGCACGACATTTGTTTGCGCAGAAGGTTGAAACAGGCTTTAAGTGATGCAATAAGTGTTCGAAAACGGCAAGCGAAGGAGAAGTTATTGATGGGACTAGGTTACGACATGCTTGTAAGGACCGCGATAAAAAATGATGAAAGGGAGCAGAACAAGTATGAAATACAAACCAGAGAGGTACGTGAAAAACTCCTACCCAAAGATGCAAATGGATGTGAGATTCTGTCGTCGTGGAGAACTCAGAAGGTAGAAGATATATGTTTCTCGGGCTTTAACCCATATCATGCAACCGAAGATGAACCATGTGACTTGCTTTTTCGGAACAGCCTGAGCTTGGAGGTGCTGCGTGAGTTCATGGGCTACGACGTTTTACAAACAAGTTCGAGGAATACCGAAGAGAGGGATCCAGTGGATGGAACAATTATGCATCCGGCACGTCTTGATGCTGAATAGCGTCCGTTATTCGCGCGACAGAGTCGGAACGAGGGAGAGGTGGTAAGAGAAAAGTGTTGTTCTCCAACTTGTTCGGGAAATATCTACCACTGGCACTTGAGAGTATACTGAAGACCGTGAGGGTCCGCATGCAGCAGAGTTATCCAACAGAGTTCAGAAATGGCCCATCGAATGCTGAAGATGCGCGGCATGGAAATGATGACCGGGTGGGCACTGTGGTTTACTGGATTCCGTCGAAAAGGAAAATGTACCTTGCTGTCCGAGAAGATGTGTTTATGGGAGAGATCTCTGAGAAGCTCGGAGCTGTACTGGATTGCTATGTTGGATGCTGCAGTCGGGGAGACCGTATGTTCTAGGACATAACTGCAGAGAGGGATGTGAGGGAAAGGTCTGTGCAAGAAGGATTACATGAGGAGAATTGGATAGAACGTCACTAATGCATTATGGTTTACGTTACGAAAGTTTGGTGATTGGATGGTAGTGTAAACGAGCTCGGGGATTGCGATAGAATCTGTTAATGTAGAATCGGTGGAACTTCCAGTGCAATGGAGGGAAAAAGGGGCGTGCGGGATAGTTTTGTCGGAGGATGTGTACCGAGCCTTTGATCGAAGAGAATGGGACGAGACCGAACCATGGGGATACAGATGCAGTTGTTGACCGTTTTAGAGAATTGGAGGTTTGCAATGTGTGATCTTCCTCGTCATCCGTGGCCCAGCGGACGGAAATGCAGTTCAAGGATTCGTCAATGTTATCCAACGGCTCCGTTACCTCGAAGAAGCGAACAAAGGCAAATTCAGAATCGGAATTGCTTTGGTTACATCTGCTAAAGCGAACCAGGGCAAAGACTTTGCATACCCATGCGGTCGGGAAGTCACAACCGGGAGGAGGAGTTCCATTAACCAGGACGGTAGAGAATTTTGGGGACTTGGAAGGGCCGAAAGAAGTGGTTGCAAAAATACGTTCACACAAAGAGACCTCCGGCTCTCGCAGTCTAATGCATTGAAAGTGACGATCGTAGTCATCCAGCGAGGGGCAGAATCCAGAAACAATTTAAGCGGAGTTAACGACGGTGATTTTGATGTCATGGGGGTTGTCCAACGGTTGAAGAGTTTCTAAGCTTAGGGAACGGAAGGAAGAGAGGGCGTCGCGAGAGATTTGGTTGATGAACTGCAATGTAGTTTTGGAGAACAAATCTGTGAGAGCAGATGACGGGACGTTTGGATGGGACCGTAGATACTTGTCGGCCGTGATGATGTCGAAGAGGGAGAATGAACTACCATCACGAACCATGGAGGGACACCGCTGCGACAAACGACTGGCTGAGTTGGTAGACATGGAGAAGTGTTTCCTTACCGAGATGGAGTGTAAGAAATCCTGCGACTCTTGGATTGAGTCCACTGTTTCCTTATGCGCAGTTGATCTTCTGCGAGAGGTACGGCGGTAGTGGTTCTTGAAGAGGAGATGCGCGTGCTCGTACACACCTGCATCACGAAATGGAGGCCTCCGTATCGACGGATGTCTGGAATGATGTGATCCAGGAGATGGAATTTTGAGAGTACGAAAGTTGGAGGCCTGGTATGGACCAAAACTGAGACAGTTTGAGTCTTGAAGTTCTTGATGAGAGTCTCCAAAGAGCGTAAGCGATCATCAGTCCATTCTGGGGCAGTGTGGTAGTGAAGAACGTTATTGACGAGATCGACGCTAGAGGTGGAAAAGGGTGGTTATTGGGCGGGAGCAGACTTTCACCGCAAGCAACGGTCGAGAATGCACCGATTGAAGGGGAAGGCACCATGTCGAGGGCGCGATTAGTCCTTTGCTTCTAGCATTACCTCTGATTCCGTCAGTCGGGGAAGGAAGCCGTTGAGAGACTTACCCTTTTCAGATGTCTAAGAAATCAATATGAAGCCCTGGAGCCGGGAAACGAGCGTTCGATGGTCAGCTAGGATGGAGTTGG